>JAOUZG010020842.1:3260627-3297004 GCA_026289955.1 Argiope argentata
TATATATATATATATATATATATATATATATAAACTAAAGTTATACTTTTTTGTGTCCCAGGTCGCTTTGATCGACACATGATATGATATTCTATATTTTTTATCTTTCACGAATTCATAATTTAAGACTTTGAATATATGCTTTAGTTAAATGCAGTTATATTGGCGTCCTTTCGACTTGTTTTTTTTTAATCAAGTGAGATTAGAATGATCATAGCAAATGGACAGAAATGTCATGACTAGCTTTTTTTCTGAAGAGCTATTTCAATCATTCTGTTAGAGAAACTTTTATTACTTATTATCCGCCTTCCGAGAATGTCTAAATCGCCGATGCTGCCGTTTATATTCCATTTGAGTTCAAATATTTTGAGATGGTCTCATATCCATAATACCATCAATCTGACTGAAATTAAAATTGTGCAATTTCAACTCTTTTGCATCTGTTCTGCTCATCACGCGCATGAATATTTCTAATAGAGCCAGTTCCGCTACATCATAGCGCTATTGAAAACTTAAATATTTAGTTCGAATTTTTTTTCGAAATTTTGAAGTATTGTGCCTTTTCTTTTCTATTCGTCTTGTCAGCTATACAGATATTAAATGGGGTCCTTCTTTGCTTCCAACAATGAAAGAGAATCGTGGAATCAAATATTTGATGGAACAGTGAAAACTGTTTGAATTTCGGAGTGACAATGTAATCTATAGTTGGAAATTAGACGAAAAAAATATTTTTTTAAGTGTGAAAATGTGAGAAAAATTGTGGAAATTCAGTAATTGTGAAAATTTAGGAAAAATTGACTCGTCTTTCAAATTGGTATCTTTAAAAGACATTTTTTAAAGAAATTTCAGAATGGTCTAAAATCCAGCTTTGTTCAATAATTTCATAGAAATAAGCACGTAAAAACGTCGAAGTTAAGCTTTTTTTTTTCCATTTCAAATTTAAAGGTCCAAAAAATCATCCGAGATCCACATTTCCACCCTCCATTCCTAATGTAAATGAACCGTAGCTTTTGATTAAACGGTTTGGCCTTCGTCGAGGGCCAACCTACTCACACACACACACGCCCACATTCATCATTATTGCTAGTAGAGTGAGCTACGCGTTCATTTTACCTCAATCGGTTTAACACATTTTCGTTCTGTTTCAACAGCAAAAGAGTTTCTGATTTGTTCCACAATATAAAATTGTTTAAGAGATGTGCCACTTATTTTTATATTCACAATAGGTACAATCATCACCAAAAAAAAAGAAAAAAAGAAAAAGGAACACCGTCAGAAAATGGGCAGCACTGGAGGTTTGTTGAAATAGATTGAGATAAACAATCTAATAAACTGCTGAGATCAACCCTCCCAAAAATTTCCCATTACGAAAATTGACTTGCTTTTTTAATAATTCGATTCAGCAGGCTTTTCTATGTATGTGTATAGATGTAGTTTCGATATTCGTTAATAGTTCTCGAGATATACTTCATTTTGCTCCACTTACAGCTGAAAACTCCACCCCAAAAAGTACCAATCCACCGAGGATCTACATTAAAGCAACTCTCAGCCCCATTAATAGCAAAAGAAATCGTTTTTATTTACATGAATTTAGAAAAAAAATTAACATTATATTTAAAATTTATAAATATAAGCATGATTTTTCAAATTATAAGCAATTTTTTTATTTAAATACTGACACATTTCCAATTTTTTTAAAATTACCTCATCATTCGTACTTTTTATTTGTGGTACTCCCTTAAAAAATTAATAGAAATCTTAATTTTTATACCAAATGAAGTTTTAAATCTCTTTTTTATTGCTATTTGATAAAATACGAATATTGTAAAAACATTTTTAAACTAATGAAAAAGTCGGTGCTTATTAAAAAAGGGAAGGATTTTATTTTCAGGTGAAACTATTGCTAATCGCATTAAAATTGTATTAAACTTCAAGATTATTTTAACTCTAGATTGTCAAAGGAAGTCATTTTGACTGCTTTTCAGTTTCAATTAGAAAAACAGTTATGTGTATAATGACACAGTTTCTTAGAATTTTGTGACTAGCATATAAATGCTTTTATAAATAATTGTAGTTGCCTCCATCTCCTTCATTTCCGGTGTATATATATGTATTATACCTATATTGCCCAAAAGTAGTCATTTTGACTACTTGGGAAATTTTAAATAATAAAATGACTTTTATTATTGAATTGAGTAAATTTCTCATATGACCAATTCGGCTTTGGATTGGAATAACAGTTCTTTTTATTATTATTACTGTCCCATGATAACATGCTAGTTTACGATAAATTGCTAATTTGGGCTTATACTTGATAAATTGCTGTTGTTCAATAAATAAATTAGCACTTGTTTTTCGAATCTTTAAGATAGACATGCCCACTCGCCTCGTTCCCCTTAACGCATTATTACGTAGTTCGGAGGGGGGGAGGATCACTGACCGCTTGACGAATCAAATGGCCAGTAAATATACTGTAAAATCTACACTGCTCAAAACAATTAGGGGAGCGCATGGTTTTAACAGAATTACGCAAAGATGTCTACCAGTAAGTAACATAAAATGAATCATCCATAAATTACAGCCTGCGAGGAAACGGAAGAAGAAAACTTTATAAGCAAATCAAAGTTCATGACGTCAAAAACCAGAAAAAGGAGATAAGGCCGGAAATCCGGATGTTGCAGAAACGTCTGTTTTATTGCCGTAACTGTGAAATTTGATTGCACAATCTTTCTGTTATTGAGACAGGCTTATGAGAATGTCTGAACAACGTTATTTACCGGAATCCATGGCTTGGCGTGTTGTAGGTCGACTGGAATCAGGCCAAACACAACGAAGTGTCGCGGACGCTGTTGGAGTTGCCAAAAGTGTAGTTGCAAGGCTGTGGAATCGATTCCAAGAAATAGGAAAAGTTAGACGTCGACCAGGGCAAGGTCGGCCACTACAGCAACTGATGACTGGTTTATACGGTTAACAGCCCGTCGAAATAGAACAGAGAATGCTACTCAGCTGCAAAAACAGTTGTTCTTGGCAACAGGACGAAGGGTGTCCAGTCAAACAGTATGTAATAGGCTTCATAGGGGAGGGCTCTATGCACGTAGGCCAATGGTCTGCATTCCGTTGACCCCACGCCACCGTGCGGCCAGAAGAAGATGGGCTGCTGAACATCGAGATTGGCAGCAACATGATTGGAGCCAATTGCTGTTTACAGACGAGTCCCGATTCAGTCTGGAGTGTGACACTCGACTTCTTCTGGTATGGCTGGAGAGGGGCACTCGAAATAACCACGCATTCGTTCGTGAAAGGTCACAATACAGACGAGCTGGTTGGATAGTATGGGGTGGAATCAGCATAGACGGACGTACGGATCTGCATATCATTCGGAATGGCACATTGACGGGCCGCAGGTATGCAGAGGAGATACTGCGATCTCATGTCATCCCTTACGCTGGATCCATTGGCGATTCCTTTATTTTCCAGGATGATAATGCCCGACCGCATAGAGCTCGTCTAGTGGAGAATATGCTTGAAGCTCAAACAATACAGCGTAAGGAATGACCAGCGTGCTCTCCTGACCTGAATCCAATCGAGCATGTTTGGGACATGTTCGGACGACGCATTGCTGCGCGGCCAAGGTCGCCTGTGACTATCCCAGACTTGGAGATTGCACTTCTTGAGGAATGGAACAGTATTCCCCAAAGTCTGATCGATAATCTCATCGCATCCATGGCAAATAGGTGTGCAGTAGCCTTAGCTGTTCGAGGAGACCACACGCTCTATTAAAATGCATGCCTCATGTCTATTAAGAGCCTTTTTTTATCGTTTACATGTAACCAAATTGTTTCCCTAAAACATCTTTTCATGTTTTTTCCATATTTTCCCAAAATTAAAGCTTAATTCCACATTGTTTAATTTTTTTCTCTGTATTGCGCATGGATACGCGTGTACTACCCATTGTATGCCAATACGTGGCTGTCTCGCACGGTTTTCTTGATTTTTTTTTTTTGCTTGCTCCTCTAATTGTTTTGAGCAGTGTAGTTCCCGTAGATGGCCCCTCCAAATATTTTTCATTTGGCTGCTGTAAATGCTTGTATCTTTTGCACAGAAACGACAGAAATACAAATACAATGAAAACAGTTCTTGTTTCAATGAGCAGAACAGCATCCCACCGATTACGGAGCTGCAGGACAGAAAAAATCATCAGAACACGAAGACACACAAAGATCAACCGCAACATCATCAAATACAACATATTCTAACAAACGAAAAATTTGTCAAGTACGATTTTGCCACAATAACAAAACAAATATTTGTGAAAAATGTCAGAAGTATGTTTGCGAAAGATGTACACATAAAAAGATCTCCACTTTTATTTGCCTAAAATGTACAAATAATAATGTATAAATTATTTTTTTTCCAAGTGAAGTAATTTTTTATTGTTAATATTAACTAATTATTTGTTGTATGACTGTAAGCATTACAAAAAGTTTAAAAAATTAATTTTAAACAAAATTCTTTACAGGTTAGTTGGTTAATTATTTTTTCACAATGCAATCATTTTGACTGCTTTTAGGCAATATAGGTATATACTAAGTTTCAGTCTTTCTAGTGTTAATTACAATATTTTAACTACGGATTATCTGATAGCTCTAAAATTTTAAAATACGAAAATAATACGGAATAAACAATCATCTGTAAGACTGATTAGCCATAGCATTTGAAAAAAAAAATTCTGCTTGTGTTCATCTGCGATGCCCCGATGATTGAATCGTATTTAGTCATACAAATTGGCAATGTATTTCAATGCCTGTAGTTAAATTTAATGTAGGGAATTTTTATTATCATGTGAGAATATGATGTTTTGGTTCGAGGTTTTTTTATAGTTATATTTAGGAAACGACGTTTTCGATTGTACGTTAAACAATGAATAAACCATAAATGGGGCGTCCTAAGCTTTGTATCGATGAAGCTTTGCAAAGAAAAAAAAGAAGGGAAACGAAAGCATAAAAGCTAAGAAAGAATTCAATTAGAACAACAAAAAAGATTTGAAATGACAAACCTTCAATCAACAACAACAACAAAAATGATGAAAATTTAAAACTTGAAGTTGATCGAATTACACATGAATTTAAAATAGCTTTACAACGGAAATGAAGAAAGCGTAATGATGTGCAGTGTGTTGCAGATTCTCCATCACAACTCTCAACTTCAAACACAGAGCGTGTCCATTCAGATTCTGAATCACGCCGCCAACGTTCTACCCAAAACGTTTCCATTTTGATTTTGAGTTTCAAATATCGTTTTCTAGCTGTAAGCAACTAACCCATCGAAAATTTCTATCCTGCCACAGAGAAGTCATGGAACAAGGTTCCATCGACCAGTTCACCAGAATATGTCAAATGGTTCGATTCATAGATGTGACCGATTATGGTTTATGATATTAAAAAGAAATGTTCACACATGATAACTTGAAATTTGCAAAAGCAGATTTCAATTTTTATTAATGCTTTTTTTCTTATTCTCTTATTCTAGGCGATTTTTTGCATGTTTTTGCTCGTTTGTTTTTAATAACCATAGACACAATTAGATACATCATTGAATAAAACAAATATTTTGAGTTCTTCTAAAGCTAATCTCATACATCTAATGTAGTTTATTGTATGATGCATTTTAAAATATGGTCAATTTTTCTGAACTAAAATGCCTGCATCCAATATATCAATTAATAATTAAACTCTATTGTACTTCATTTTAATAAAATTGAATGTCTAAAAATATATAATTCATTTTTTGAATATAATACTGTTTCTTTTTTCCCATAAAATCAGAGATTTTTTTATTTTATAATCTACTGAATATTAAGTAAATTTTGAAACAAATTCTGTATTAAGAACAAAGCTTTAATCTTGAATTCCACTTTTTTTTTTTTTTGCAAATGCATTTGGTTGATCATATACATTATTGGGTTAGTTTAATCACTTTGCGTTTGAGTCAAAATCTCAGTTTTTATTTCAAGTAATAGAAAATTAAGAATCAGCATAATACAAGGTGCACCTAAAAAGTTCGGTGAATGGAAGCATTAAACAAATAAAACTAAACATGGAAGCAAAATATCTTTATTCACCTTCAAAGTAGCATCCGTTGGCCACAATACACTTTTGAAATCGTTGATAAAGCTGCTGGAAAGAGTCAGCCAAAGCCTCTTTCGGGATCGATCGAAAATCCAATGTCACACGTCATCGTATGTCTGTTATGTCCGCAAAACGAGTGTCCTTTAGTAGCCTCTTGAGGTGGGGGAACAAAAAGAAGTCTACAGGCGCCAAATCAGGCGAGTTCGGTGGATATGCAATAACAGTTACATGGCAGTGGACCAAGAAGTTGCGTACACAGATCGCAGTATGGGTGCGCAACAGACACTACTTTTGTTAACCTATGTGTATAAATAGTCTCATCCCCCGTTATGCAAATCATCATGATGTTGTGTTTTTGATCATGTGACCGGAAGTCGTCGGGTAGGCGGTGACTTCCGGTATGTTGGATATATAAAAACTATGTTCGGATTGTGATTGATGGCTGTTTTAGTTGAACGCTCTATATTGCATTTATGTTGAATGTTTTTAAAATAAAAGTGTTTTTTCTTTCCGAAGCAATAATTATTCTTGTAACTTAAACACACTGTGTAACTCTGCTGCCACGTTGTTGTGGCAAACAAATGGTTATAGGACCAGAGCTATCATCATAACGAAATATACGCCTTCGGAAATTGTTGACATGTGCCAAGATGGAGGGACTGAAGATTTTGCAAGTTGTGTTTTTGATTCTTCTGCTTAGTTTTTAAGATTTTTTGAGATTTTTTTTTTTTTTTTGGATCACGGTCTTTTTTTTTTTTGAAATGGCTGTTTTGAACTATCAAATAAGGCCACTGGACGCATCCAATTACTCATCGTGGTCGACCGATGTTCGTTTTCTTCTACCTGAGAAAAACTGCTTTGAAATTGTGGCTGGTGAGGAAACTGCTCCCGAAAATAAGGAGGAAAATCGGCGAGAGTTAAGAGACTTCAATGCAAGACAACGGTTAACATTATCAATTCTGTATTTGAATATCAGCACTGAGTATCGCAGCATCATTGAAAGTGTAACAGACCCTGCAGAAGCTTGGAGATTGTTGAGAAACAACTTCCGACCAGACAACAGATCATATCATATGCAGCTATTTAGTGAATTTTTCCAGTGCAGAATCCTGCCTAATGAGAGGTTAAATATTTTTTCAACAAGAATTAAGCGTATATCTGACCAATTGGAGGCGATAGGAAAGCCTATGGATGAAACGTACCAATGGTATCAATTGTTGAGAAGCCTGCCTTCAAAATTTGATTCGATTGTTCAGAATATCCTCAGATGGTCAGATAAGACTTTTAAATATAAAGATGTTTTGTTCGAGTTGGTTGCAGAAGAGAGCAGAATCGATTTCCGAGATGGTTTGAGTCTACAGAGAAATCAACATTTAGCAACAACACAACAATCAATATTTAGTGTACAAAAATCAAGGATCAAGTGCCACTATTGTGGTAAGTTTGGTCACTTTAAGAGGGATTGCTACTATGGAAAAGCTGCTGCGTCGTCTAGTGCATCTAATCCACGACTCAGGGAATAAAGGGCTTCAAATCCAACATTATGCCGCCTATCTTCTGTACCATCATCGGATAGGTCTTCTGTGTCAAGTGATGAGTCCCATCATACTGCCTTTCGAAGTGGTAGACCGGCTAGAAACTGTTCATTTAAGAACCGGAAGGACCTAAGTAAGAGTAATGGACAGAGGTACAACAATTCTATAAATTTTATCAAACACAGAGATAAAAGTAAGAGTAAATTGTCCTTCTTCCTCGCTGAGGTGAATTTAAGCTGCAATGTAGGTAAAGACTCCTGGATAGTTGATACAGCTGCTAGTAATCATTTCACAAATAATAAAGACTTGTTTATTAATTATGTAGATGTGGTAAATGAAAATATGATATTAGCTGTAAATAGTGTTGAATTTCCCCTAGAAGGAAAGGGTGATGTAAAATTTGGTTTAATGGTCATGAATGTTTACTTAGAAGTGTATTCTTTTCTAGCAAATTAAGGAAAAATTTGATGTCCGGCCCCATGCTTGACCAGAACGGGTTTAAATTTATCGGTGAAAATGGGCAAATTAAGGTTTATAGAGGAAATGAACTAATTTTCAAGGCTAATCTTGAGCAGGGTTTGTATTATGCGTATGCAGATATAAAACCGAAATATGCATCTAATATTGATAAGACCGTTAAAATTGATGGGAGGTCAAATGATTTGATGACTTGGCATGAAAGATTTGTTTAATGTTGATTATATCCTAAAAACCAGCCGTTTAGGTGCCGTGAGAGGTTTACCAAAATTTAAAAGGCCATTTAATTTTGAGTGCGAACCATGCAAGTTGAATGAACACAAAAGGATTTCTTTTCAGTCCATAGACTGTACAAGATCTAAAGCGCCTTTAAGTTTGTTGCATTGCGATATTTGGGGACCAGCTAATGTAATTGGTAAGAATGGAGAAAAGTATTACTTGCCAATACTTGATGATTATTCCCGTAGAATGTTTATTTTTCCTATTTGTCATAAATCGGATATTTATGATACTTTAACCAAATTTATTATAAGGGCTGAAAGGCAGTTAGGCTTAAGGGTTAAAGCTGTTCGCTCAGATAATGGTGGAGAATTCATTTCTAGTATTTTAATGGATTTTTTTGTCGAGAAAGGTATAAAACATGAAAAAACTAACATTTATACTCCACAGCAAAATGATGCTTCGGAACGCCTTAATAGAACTGTAATTGACGGAGCTAGGACAGTACTATCAGAAAGTGGATTAGATAAAAGTTTTTGGCTTGAAGCTGTATTATATTTTGCATATGTTTGGAACAGGTTGTGTCACTCTGGTCAAACTCTTACACCGATTGAACTTTATACAGGCATTAAGCTCTCAGTTAGACACTTAAGACCTTTTGGATCTACTTTATATGTGGGAACACCTAGACCTTTAAGAGGGAAACTGGACCCGAAAGCTAAAAAGGGCATATTGGTTGGTTTTGCTCTAGGAACTAGAGGATACAGGGTTTGGATACCTGAGGATTCAAGGATTACTGAAACTTCTAATGTCTGTTTCCAGAAACCTCAGCAGAGTGATAGTGCTGGCGTCCCCAGGTTTGAAATTTTCCGATTCCGAAGTGGTTAAGAACGAAGATGATAAAAATGAAATAGTAAATAATATCCCAGTCTTCTTACCACAAGAGTCAGATTCAGAAACTGAGGATGAAAAGTTAAGTAAAACCGATAGTTCCGTAGTTCCAGTAAAAACTACTTGGAGACGTGTAGTAGTTCCCCGTGCTAATGGTTCTAGAAAGGACATATATTACTATGAAGTAGGAAAGTCTGAAAGGTTAAGGTCCTGCAATGACGTTAAAAAATATTGCAAGGAGAGGAATTTAGAGTTTAATGAGAGTATTTTCAATTTTAAGGTGAAGGATACATTTGAAGGAATAGTTAACCCACAACCCAGTGTGTCGGGTATAAAAGTTGAAAATAATGCATGGCTAGACATTTTGATTCCTAGAACTTTTAAACAGATGGAAAAATCCCCTCAACAGGAATCATGGAGAAGGGCAATGGATGAAGAGTTCAATAATCTTAAATTAAGAAGTGTATGGAAATTAACGGAATTACCCTCTAATAAGCAACCATTAGGCTGTAGGTGGGTCTATAATTTGAAACGGGATGAGAACGGAAATATTATCCGGTATAAAGCTAGGTTAGTTGCTCAAGGGATTTCACAGGTTAAAGATGAAAATTACTATGAAACTTTTTCTCCCGTTGTTAATTTTTCGGTGATAAGGTTATTCTTTTCGTTGTTGGTAGTGCAACTGAAGTGGAAACATATTCAGTGTGATGTCACTGGAGCCTATCTCTATGTACCATTAAATGAGGAGGTGTATATGAAGCAACCCCAGAGCTATGTAGAAAAGGGAGAAGAGAGTCTAGTATGTAAATTAGAACGAGTATTATACGGACTTCATCAGAGCGGTAGAGCTTGGTATTTTGAATTAAATAAAGTTTTGAATGAAATTGGTTTACAAAAATTAAACTGGTGTAATTGTACTTATTTTTATGGAAATTCTATTGTTCTCCTTGTATACGTGGATGATATTGTTGTTTTTGGACAAAATGAAAGGGATATCGAGGTTGTATTGAGTAAATTGAAGGAAAAGTTTGATTTGAAGATAATGGTCAAGACCAAAAAGCTGTTGGGAGTTGAATTCGAGGAGAGTGATGACTGCATGCTAATCCATCAGAGACTATATATTGAAGAGATCTGCAAGAAATACGAGCATTTAAAAATACCAATTTCCTCATTACCCATTGCCAAAGGAATTCAATATAGTAAACGCCAATGTTCCCAGTCTAGCGATGAGAAAATAGAGATGAAGGAAATTCCGTATCGAAATGTGCTTGGTTGCTTGTCGTTTCTGGCAGGTCGAACGAGGCCCGACATATCTTACGCAGTTAACTTTTTTTCACAGTTTCAAAATGACCCAGGTCTTGAACATTGGTATGGTTTGTTGAGTCTGTTTGGATATGTTAACAAAACTAAACATTATAAGTTAAGGTTAGATTGTAAGTGTATTGATATAGTAGGTTTTTCTGATGCTGACTTTGCCTCAAATAGAGACGATAGAGTTTCAATGGATGGACAGTTTATTTGTTTAGGAAACGCCCCAATTACATGGCGAACATTTAAGGAGAAATCAGTAAGTTTGTCAACCATGGAGGCCGAGTTTATCAGCATGGTGGAATGTATAAAGGAAATAACTTGGTTACATAATATAATAAATGACTGTGTAGGTAGGAACCTTGTTAAACATACAAATAAACCAGTCTTATTGGCTGATAACCAAGAACCTACAGATTTCCTCAAATCACCAATTGAAAATTACCGCACGAAGCATATAGAAGTGAGATATCATTACGTTAGAGATTTATATTATAGGGGTATGTTTGAGGTGAAATATGTTAAAAGCAAAGCAAATTTGTCGGATATATTTACGAAACCTTTAACACAAAATGAATTGAAGAGTTTTGTTGAAAATGTTTTTCGGTATTAACCTGTGGAATTTTTCCAAAATGTTTTTGAATTTTTGAGATGTTTGATTTTTCTTAAATTTTTGAATTCCTGTTTGTATTTGAATTTAACCTTGTATGTGACTATTGACATTGTTTTTGTGCTATCATCCGAAAAATGAATTTCTTTAAATCTTCTTGAATGATCCTTAATGTATATAGTTAAATCATTGTCACATCTTTATTGGCATTGAAAGTATTTAGAGTGAATGAATGTGTGAAGTCATGGCCATACAAGAGAGGAAGAATGAATGATAAGATGTAATATATCGGCTAAAGGGATGAAATTATTCATGTCATGTGTAAATACTGCATAATTTCATACTCATATTTTTTTGGTACAGAATATGTATATAGTTCTTGGAAATTAATGATATTTTTTGTGACTTGGTTCACAAATTTCATCGATATCTATTTTTTATAAACTTAAAATAAAAAATGCAACCTTTTTGGCTGCTGGAATGGAAATGTGGATTATTAAGTGATGGTACAATAAATTATTGAAATGTTCAAATATTCATGTGTTGTTCGGACTTTTTTTGCATGTAGTTTCGGAATATTTTTTGTATCAATGATCATCATGCCAATTGATTATTTTGTAAACTAGTAATAAGAATTTGTGCACTTTTTATGTATATATCTGTTGTATCTATTTATGTACTGTTGAAATAACTTAGTTTGAAATCTGATGTAGAAAGTATTTTGCAACAGCATACGTTAATTTAAATACTAATATGTAAAAAGTATATATCGGTAGATTAAAATGTAAATGTTATATTATTAAATTGAAAAATGTTTCAAATTTAATTAATACACTACTACAATTTATTTTTTGAAATTGTGAGCTCTGACAAGGATTTCCATGCTTACGGGTGATGAGAGGAGGGGCATTTGTTAACCAATGTGTATAAATAGTCTCATCCCCCGTTATGCAAATCATCATGATGTTGTGTTTTTGATCATGTGACCGGAAGTCGTCGGGTAGGCGGTGACTTCCGGTACGTTGGATATATAAAAACTATGTTCGGATTGTGATTGATGGCTGTTTTAGTTGAACGCTCTATATTGCATTTATGTTGAATGTTTTTAAAATAAAAGTGTTTTTTCTTTCCGAAGCAATAATTATGCTTGTAACTTAAACACACTGTGTAACTCTGCTGTCACGTTGTTGTGGCAAAAACTTTCCAGTTCTGTTCAACTGTGGGCGAACGCGTTGGATGCGCAGCAAAAAGCGCTTCAAAACAGATTCGTTCAATTCGCCATTGACAGTTTGCCCTTATAAGACAAATTCCTGGTGGATGATGCCGTTGCTGTCGAAAAACGCAACCAGGAATGTCTTGACTTTGGACTTTTGGACGAAGCCGGTGAGCACCATTCCACTGATTGCCACTTCGACTCCGGATCATACTGGTGGCACCAGCTCTCTTCTCATTTCACGAGGATCTGCAGAAAGGCTGGATCCTGGTCGCACGTGTTGATGAAATCTCCAGCTGTGTGCATGCGTGTTTCCTTCTGTTCGTCGGTTAATGAATTCGGCGCAAAACGGGAACAGATCTCGCGCTTACCCAAATCTTTGTGAATGATGGTGCTAACACTGTCCTTGGTAATCCCCAATTCCTCTGGTTTCCACTGTTGAGACAGTCGGCGATTTTGCGACAGCATCTGCCACACTCACTCGATGCTGTTGGCTGTTACACTTGTTGTGGGTTGACCCAAAAGAGGCTCATTATCGATGGTTTCCTTTCTCAATCGAAAACGTTTGAACCAGTCGTAAACGCATTTTCTGCTCACGAAGTCTGTTACGTACACCTGCACTAACATTGCGTGCGTTTCTGTGGCTGTTTTGTGAAGCTTGTAACAGAATTTCATGTTAATCTGTTGCTCCATTTCAATTTGATGTGAATTTTCGAACGCACACCGTTTGACTGGCCATAACAAACTGATATGAGTCGCTTTATTGCGCTATTTAATACATGACGTATCTCCATAGGTCTCTCCCTGCACATGCGTGTGAGCACATTTTTCAATCACGTTGCTTTTGAGATATCCATCCATTCACCAAACTTTTTAGACGCACCTTGTATGATGAATATAACATTCTGAAATATTGTGAGCTAAACGCATTCAAATGTTGGGATTTTAGAGTTTAAATATGTTTTGCTAAAAAAAAAGCCCTAAAATTAAATTGCGTATAAAAAATTTCAACTACATTTTTTTACTAAGAATAATTATGCTTAACCAATTAGTCCCCAAAGGTGGTTAGCGTACAATATATAGTATAGAACGCAAACTATTTGATTTTTCTGTCATTTCGGGTAATGAATTCAAAATTTTTAATGCATTTAAAAAGTCTGTATTATCCCGAGAGTCTGATAAATTAACTCAGTAAAATAAGTAACGAATATGTGAGGGAAATGCGTAGTCGTTAAAGATATTTAAAAAAAGACATTTCCCTATTAAAACGAACCATTTGTGAAGAGGATAAAGGGAATTCTTTTTGTAGAAAATAACAAACTTAATTATTATTATTATTTAATTTTCAAATTCATTAAATGCATCGCTTGAATTTAATAACTAAGATAGATTTCATGTATTTTTGAATGCGCGATGATGAAGCATTTCATTGGTCTTAAAATAGGAGCTAAATAGTACTATGTAAGCACTAGACATGTGTTTTTATCTTAAGGTCCGTTTACAGAGAGATTACTATACACCGCAATGTATAAGGAGCTTTAAATTTTGTTTTTATTTCAGTTTTAAACCACTGATGTCAGATGTGTAGGTTGACCTAGCTTTAACATAAAATGAGTATTCACAGCAGAATTTCATATTAATTAGCGAATTAGCGATGGAGAATAAACACACAACTTCATCCGTTAAAACCATAAATTTAATTAATAACATTTAAAGTACTTTTACAACTTAGTAAGAGAAGTAATATGCGATATGCAACTATGATCAATCAAATCCAAAGCTTGAACTACAGCAAAATCAAATAGAAACGATAATATTTTGGCATTGTTTTATCTGACCTTTACTTTGAACAATCTTCGCATATGTTGCCAATGCCACAATTAGAAGGTAGTTGAGCTGAACAATTTGAGCTCCTATTGCCAACACCGCAGGTAGCCCCCTCCCCCATAGACACACACCAATGACAGCTTGACTAACTGTGCTTAGTGTTAACATTAACTCACACATTCGCTTGCTCGGTGTCATGAAATCGTTCATCTCACTGGTGGAATAGTGTGGTGCTAGCTTCATAAACTAGATAACATATACGATACACAAGTATTACTTTTGTATTATGGTTATGTTACTGGGCTACAAACACCAGCATCGCGGGTTCATATCTCGACCTTCTGATTGCCAAAATCTCTTTTTCTGAAACCAATTCCATATGAAACTCGGCGAGAGTGATCGGCCCAAAACTTTTTCTCACACCTCTAATAAATGATCATCTCAGAGAGCGCTTTCCATAGCATTGGTGTACAATAGTTATGATATATTAACCTTTGAAGTCAATTTAACATTTTTATTGGAACGTTCGTTTGATCTTTGACAGGTTTTTTGATGTTTAATCCCTGTAATGCAGTTAAAAGTATCCTAAAATCGAATTTTAATTTTAAATGCTTCCTTCTCCACCGATTGAGACAAATTCTTGACAAAAAAAATTATACTTGCATTCGCAAATTACCATAACAAATTCGATACATTTAAATGATTTCGCTTTTGATTTTAACATTTACATATTCCATACAGTTCGATCAACAAACCATCAATCCCTTTTGCGATTTGGCTCAAAATTTAATAGATGTTAGAATTTCAAATCAGTGCACCCAATTTTATTTACCCACCTTTCTTCATTTAGTAGTTATCGTGTCAACTTATATTCGAACTGTCGGATAGACAGACTTCCTCGGAAGCTCAAATTTATTAAAAATTTACAGATTTAATTTTAAAACCACAGGAATTTCAATTCAGAACAAGGAATTTCAATTGCCTTAGCTGAAGGAGTTTTCGAGGTACCTTTGTCACAGGACATTTCCAAAAGGTAAAAATTCGCCAAAATATCGAGTCAGAATTTTTTAACGTTAACAACACTTTCTCTGCTCTTCATATAAGAGAAAATAAAAATAAAAAAAACTTTTCATACCTTGGATAACAACAATAATAAAAAAAAAGATGGGACAAAATATTATCTGCACCAATGAAAAACACAACATTCATGAAAAATTAATGTAACACAATGTTGACAAATACTCTTAAAAATGCTTATTCATTAAAAATAGAAAAAGAAATTATATGAAAAAAAATTATCATTGTAAAGATAATTTTTTCCATTTTTGGTTGATATAATTTTTTTCTTTTGCATTGTAATGTTTTTTTAAAATTATGGTGCACAGATTCTGAAATTCTGCTTATCTTTAATTACTTAAAATTTCAAAAGAAAAAAAATGTTTAAAAGGGACATTTTCACTTTCCAAAACGTATATATGTCGAGTTGACTGTTCTAGGTCAAACGGCCTGGCCTACAAAGAGCAACAAAGCGTACTCATTCATCTTTGCTATTAGTAGTGATAGCGAGACTGGGGCTTATTCAGAGACATTGGGTATACTTCAAGAATTAAGATCGTCGCCTATTTTCATACTCATTAATGATAAAGATGAATTTATGCCTATCTGCCCCAAATAGATCACACATATACCTTGAAGAGTGGCCATATCACTGAGTTTCCGGCGCGCTTCAAGGGCACACGGATAAAAAAATTGAATGACCGGACCGCTGCTACGGCAACACTGGCGGGAACTATGGTTGAATCCAACACTGACCACGATACAACCCTTTCCATCCCGGATGGAAGGGGGGTATCGAGACCGCAACTTTTTCGTTTACCCTCTAGGGTGGCGAGAACCAACCACCATGCTTAAGTTTCTCATCTTCAATTACGAGGTAACCCGGGGAGATACTTTGGAGGCTAGGAATGGACGTGTCGGGGCTACATATTTGGAACTGAACCGCATGCAGGCATTTCTCTGCCATAATTTCTTAAAATATAAATGTACATTTTTTTTTTGAAATTTCCTTATTTTATCAAATATTTAATCGCCCAATTTTCTGCTATCATTGAAAGATATAGAAGAAAGTTTCCGCTTAATATCTATGTAATTTATAAAACAAATAAAAAAAGTGAATTTCGGGATTTTAGGTTTACATTTTTAACAGCACTGTGATGTTGTGGAATTGACTCCCTTAAAAAGGCTCATGCACCCATTGAACATAACTGATGGAAGACTGTTGAAACATCTCAGTTTTAATGTTAAACAATTGGATGGAATCATGGACATAAAAATGTATCAAACAATTTCTGAAATCAAATCTAATCAACTAAGCAACTGGTCACCCGAGACGATTAGTTACACATGAATAAACAATTTTAACTGTATATACCGGTTTCTTGGCGATGGGGGCCACGATAATATATAAATACCAATGCAACTGATAATAATAATCTAAAAATAATAATAATTAACTGGTGAAACGAATATTGCAATTATCTTCCCTTCCTACTTCCTTTTTTATCTCGTATAAAAGCAGATTACAACCATTTTTTTTAGCCACCAAGAATAAAATTTAACTAATTTTATTTCTCCAGCTGAAATCGATTAAGTGAAATAGCTTAAGAAAGTAATACTAATTAATTCGCAAGCATAGCCAAAGTTCATAATACTACACAAATACATTTTACAAATATTCTTTTTTTTTTAATTACTAGTAATCTGTATTTGTCTTTCTATTTTTATCAGTTTTATTGCTTTTTCTATTTTTTTTATTTGTGTTTATATTTTTAGCAGTTTTTGCAATCTAAGACATATGAATAGAAATGTGTTGATAATGATCAGGGGAAAAAATCATACCTTCTATTCAGGAAGCTTTCGAGAGCAGCCATTTGCCTGTGCTTTTATTTATAAATATACATTAAAAATTATTTATTAAAAGGTAATTTTTAAACGCCTATTAATAATCAATTAATTTATTTTTGTATGTACATTAACATTTTCAAAACTTTTTTAATTGTCAACTTCTATGTATAATAAAATAAACCAATAATATCGTTTTACTTAGCATCATTTATTTGCTAAATATTATATTACTTCAAAATTAATTGAACTGACCTTTATTTGGCTTCGTTTCTCTTGTGTGTTTTTTAAGGTATTCTGCTGGACTTTTTAATGGAGTTTTGGCATATCCCATCGTTTGGTGTGGTTTCTTTTTTGACCCGTAAAACTTCTTCGTTTTATTGCTGTACTTGGATTGGTATCTGTAAAAATTGGCAATTATTTGCATGACAAAAAATACTTGAAAATGAGCTGCTTTTGTAGCAGTTTGTTTTTTACTTTCAACAAGTAATAATGCAATACTACATATATTGTAGTACAGACTGGTATGCTATCTGGGTTTTCAGATCTTATGTCGGGTTTGGGGATCTATATTTTCATATATGTCGTAATATCAGAAAAAACCCCATCTAGAAATGGCCTTCATAAATTACCGCAAATAAATAGAAAGCAAAGCATACGAATCTAAGCTTTAATATGTAGAACTAGCAAAATATTTAAGCTATAAAAAAGAATAAAGAATTCATCTACACACATGAGATCGACAATATTCTAGTCCACACAAATTTTATATATATATATATATATATATATATATATATATATATATATATATATATATATAGAAACACAGTCTTTTAAAACTTTGAAAAGAAAAGTACTTCGTGCATCTCACCTTGGTGTTTTATTTTGAATTTCTGGAGAACGTAATATTAAATTATATATATTCTCAGAAGGAATCTGAATATCTTTGAACTTTTTTCCAATAACTATCTTTTGATACTCAGTCATGTCAACGAAATATTGCTGGGCAGCTAATTCAGAATCCAAATATTTATATTATATGACATAAATTATCTTGTTATTCAGCAGGACAAAAACAAAAATTTGGATGTAAATTTAGTTACATCTCGTTGCCATGGTTACATTTCGCTGTCAATCACGGATCACAGTTATTGACTAAGAAAATGAATTAATTTGTTTAAAAACTTTAAAATTAGTTTTTGGTATGCATATTATGCTTTATACAGAATTTCACGTCATTTAAAAAATATATTAGTTGCAATAAATAACTTTATCCTCTCATTTATAATTAGAATAACTATAAATAATAAGATTGGCATTTTTAATATGTCACATTTCATTTTCTAATTCGATATCAAATAGTAGATTTTTGATTAAAAATTGTATATTTACATATTTTAACTTAATTTTCAAGATGCATAAATATTTTTAGAAATATGAGTATCAATTTGTGATGTTTGTGATTTGAGTCGCATTCGTGACTATGAGTTTCCAAAACAGAGGGGAACATAAACAAACAAATGGGACAATTTCGCCGCACGACTCAAGGCTGTTTGCATATTATTTACGAACGTTATTAAAAGGTAGGTCTATTCTTTCTTATTCATAATTTCAGAGAGTACTGTTACATTCCTTTATTTTATGCTGCTGTGTAAATCCGCGAAATTTTCCTTGACGACTCACTTGCGACAAACAATAGGTTTCGTTTTGAATACTCGCTAACTGCGATTATTTTTCTTATTTAGGATTTGGTTCGTTATTGCGAAATTTCCCAATAAAGTAGAATCTCTGGCTACCAGATTCATTGAAAGATCTTTCTCTTTCATCACGTATTTTATCTTATCTAGCCTTTTATTTTATTTTTTACATTTTCTTGTTTGATTATTTTTATCTTGTTATTAGAATGTGTATTTATCCACTTTTTCACTTTTATTAAAACATGTCAAACAACGAGTCTAATTCTGATGGAATTAAGTTTAAAGTACCTTCTTCAGTCACTATTAAAGGAAAAGAAATAGTTTTAAAACAGGCAAAATGGTACATGTTTTATGGTTTATCAATCATAGCTTTGATTGCCCTCTTTTGTATTATTTTATATGTTGAGGTATATATAAACAGTTTCTTTGTAAGAATAGACTGTAATCCTGATATGCCATTAAATTATGAAAAATGTTTAGACAGAGGGTAAGTTGATATTTGATTTTAAATATAATTTGTATATATTGATTTTTATTTTAAAATATTACAACCTAATTTATAAATTACTAAAGAATTCTTTAAATGTTTTTATGAAAAATGAGGTTTGTATTTCTGGAAAATGTAATATATAATTTTAATTGTTATTATAAAAAGGATTTTTTTCTGCCATCTTTTTAAAAGTTTTTTAAAACTTAAAATGAACCATTTAAATATTATTTTAAATTCATTGAATGGTTAAAAAAATATGTAGACATACTAGTATAAATTAATTGCTTGTGTGATCCCTAATTAATATATCAGAAAAATATGAATTTTCAGAGGAATGAATATATTACAGGTCTTACTATTCATGTATATCAAAGCTGTGGAGAAAATCTCTATTCTATATATAAAAACACATGTGAAAAAATTATTTTTAGTTAATGGATCTTCAAGTTAGGATTTCTTTGCATTTTAATTATATGCACTCTCTGTATAAATATGCAACTTAAACTTTTTTTAGATGCATATGGGTTCAAAGAACAGAAGAGTCTCAACCCTTATGTTTTTATCCAGATGGTTATGGTTATACATACCAAGAAATAAGAAAAACATCAAATGGTTATCACGTTGATTTAGTCCGAACCACTGAAATGAAAATGTTTGGGGATGAAATGGAAACTATAAGTCTTCAAGTGTATTTTGAAACTAAAAATCGTCTCAGATTGAAGGTATTATAGAACTTGATTTTTTTTTCACTTTAATTCATTCATTTTTATATTAATGAAAAGTTTTAACACATTTTTTTCAAAATTAGTAGGAATTAAGAATGTTATTAGCCTTGAAAATTCTGTAGTACTTGTTAGCTTAATGCATTTTTTTAAAAAACTTTCTTTTTCTTTTCAATGTGCATTTAATGAAAATTGTTGATGATTTTTTTCACTTTTTAAAATTTCTGTTACTTCTTTGATATAATTTATCATCCTTGTTATTAGAGATTTCAGAAGATTTTGTTTTTCTTTAGTCCATTAAAATAATTCTAAATGTTCTTGTAATTCACAATATTTTACTCATTCTATTGCATAAAAATAAAAATATTCAATTGAAAATAATAGCTTTGAAAGAAATAATTATTAAGTCTTTTATATCATACTTTTGATAAAATTTATCTAAACATAACAATATTTTGATTATGATTATTTAAGTTAGATTAGATAACTTAAAGTTAGATTAGATAAACATTATAGTAAAATACTTCAATGATTGATGCTATGGAGGTGGAGCTCTTCAATAAAGAGAAGCATTTGTACTTTCTATAATTATTGTGTTTTATCATTTATTTTATTGCTGTTGTTTGTATAAATAAATTATTCAAAAATAAAGATTGTAAAATATCCCCAAAATTAAGGTATCCATTATTTTATTTGAATGATTTATAATTTGTTGCCATCTGTTTTAATCTTTGTAGTGAGGCTCCTTTTCTAAGTTTGCAGATAAAGCTAAGAAGCGTTTTGAAGTTCCTATTGAAGTCCCTCTTCCTCCTGCAGAATCTCCACTTAATACAGAATATTCTATAGATTTTGTGAATGAACCCCAGTTTGGAGTACTTGTAAAAAGAAATGATACAGAAACAGTAATGTGAGAAAAATTCTTAAATTATTCATTTTTATGTATATTCCTTTTTTTAATGTAATATCTTAATTTTTTTTATTTATCTTACAGTTAGAATCTAGATCTTTTTAAATCGATTCCTTTCTTTTTGCTTATTTGCTTTCTTTGTTAATTTTGAATTTGTTTAAAATTCTTTCATGTATAAAAATCCATTTTCAACTATGATTTTATACTAAAAATTGAGTTAGCTGATATTGATAATTTGTTTGCTGTTCTCAAAAATTATTTTTTTCCATATGGACATCATTTAAGGAAAGACTTTAATTAACTGTCATAAATATATTTAAATGTTTTAACAACTATGTAAATCTTATAATGATTTTGATCTTTTAATGTCTTGCTCTCTGAAAATAAAGAGTGTGTAGGTTTTAGTGATAATTATTTGCTAAATTTGCTATATGATTTTATATTAGATAGAGGAAGTTATGAATCTCTGGCAATGTTATTATAAATGGTAATGTGTGTTGATGATATAGAATTTTATTTTAGTTCTGGTATTCTTTTTACAAGCTAATTTAATACTTTCAGCAGCTCTTCCCTTTAATACTTTTACTTATCATAAAATGGAAAGCCTTTTTGATATGCAAATTACATTATGTGCTAAAATTAAAAATTTTAGAGTAACATGAAATACTTACTTTTGTTTTTCACTACCTGCATATAAAGACAAATATTTAATTACATTGCTACTTAATAATATGATTGCATACCTAAGTTGTTTTAATATTATAAATTTAATAAAAATTATGACTGTATTTAATTTATACAATAAATATATGTGAAACTTATTTTGCATATTAATTAAAAATCTTAATAAATTAAAATGTTCAATTTATAAAAATTAAAACAAAAGTTTTAATTATGTAACCAAATTGTCTTAAGTCAAATTTCCTTGTTTAGTTTAATACCAATTCATGATTTTAATTTACTTAGAAAGTATGTAAACGTAAACACACATAGTATGTAATTAATTCTTTTATATTTATATCAGACATATAGATTTTAAACAGTTTACATTTTTTAAGTTTTTATAAATAAATTGTACTTGTTAAAAAATGTTCTTAAAAGAAACATATTAATGACATTTTGATTATTTTATCTGTAAATAAATAAATAAAAAGTATTAGTATGTCCTAAATCATTTTGTAGTCTACTAAGTATGACTTATTTTTCTTTATAAATACATGAAACAATCTTCCATTTCAGCTGAAAGATTTCTTGACTTTTAGCAAAGTGATCACCCTTATTTATAAAAATTAATGTTTGGATTTTTATAAGATGCTGTAGATGTTATATTGCAAGTCTGAGTTTTATTTTTATTATACTAAAATAAAGAAACCATCATAGCAAAAATAGATAAATTTTTGAATTCTGATTTGAAATTAAAAGGTGAATTGATTAATCTTGATTACCATTCATTCTCTTTAGATTTGATACAAATATTCCAGGAATGTTATTTTCTGAGCAGTATATTCAAATTTCTACAAGACTGGCTTCTTCAAATGTTTATGGATTTGGTGAACATACAACATTAGCTTATAAGCATGATACTAATTGGAAAAAATGGAGTTTGTTCGCAAGAGATACTTCTACAGATGTGAGTTCATAAATTTTATTCTATATACTTAAGTGGAATTTTATTTATTTTCTGGTAGAATTTCTCTTATTCAATTCCTGTAAAACCTTGGTGATGCTGGATTTGACATTTTTCTGGGTATTCGATTGTACTTTTCTGGAAGTTACTTTTTCCATGTTTTGTGTTGCCATTTGTGTAAATTCCAATATGTCTAGTATGTGTTGGTTATGCTTAACATTTAAATAAAGGATGATAAAAATTATATAGATTATTTAAAGATAAACACATAACATATTTTTATAGTTTAGAAAACAAAACATCATATTTAATTATAAATGTGTTATAAATTAAACATACTTAAATTATAAATGTATTATAGATAATTGAAAACATTAATAAGTTATGAATGCTTGTCTGTTTAAAAAA
Organism: Argiope argentata; assembly: GCA_026289955.1. Classification (NCBI taxonomy): domain Eukaryota; kingdom Metazoa; phylum Arthropoda; class Arachnida; order Araneae; family Araneidae; genus Argiope; species Argiope argentata. The sequence continues at coordinate 3,283,591 of JAOUZG010020842.1, forward strand.
TTGAGACTAAAGTTTCATAACAATATATATTATGAAACTTCTTAAAATTATGTGCTGATATAAATGAACATTGTTTAATTTTATGAAAGTCTGGAATTAATTATTTGTTTCCAGTCATGCAAGTTTCTTTGTTTTGGCATCACTTCCATCTTTGTCTCTTCTTCTTATCACCTTTTTGTGTGCTTGTATATTCCCAATTAATTTGCCATTTTGAAAAACAAGAGTGAAAGGAGCAGAATTGTGTACATATATTTAAACCCACTGTTCTTTACTAATCTACTACATACTTTTATCTCATGGATCTGAATTTTGATTTGAAATTCATATCACCTCAGTTTTTATTTTGTGACTTCCAGTTAATTGAATGCCAGACTCAAACATATTTGTTTTTAGCATTTACATTTTAAACAATTTCTTTGAAACAAATGGAGACATAGGTAAACTATTCAACTATCCTATTCTTTTTAAGTTATTATTCATATTTATTATTTTATACAATATTTTTATAACTTTCTGACAGTTTGTTCTTATATACTAAAAAACATGTTTGAATCATTTTTTTAAAGGCTACTATGAAAATATCTTTTAAAATCTTACAAAAAGTTATCTTGACTATATATTATAGTTCAGCCTTTGGAACACAGTATTTCAGTTCAAGACTAATTCTACAGAAGTTCTACCTTCCATAATTAAATGCATATTGTTTCCATTTGAGTTAACTTCCATTAACTCAAATGGAAATGCCTTAATTTTTTTGTGGGATAGTTGGAAGGAGGATATTGCCCTCCAATTAGTTAATGATTTTCTTAAAAAGTTAGATTAAATTTGTCATTATACTTATTGTTATTTTTTTTTTGTAGATTTTTTAAAACTTAAGTTTGCAATGACCATTTCAATATGGAGGGAAAAAATTTTTTAATGGTCAAATGAAAATGGCTAAGATGCTATTAATTTATATATCTGCTATAACTTCTCATATGCTTGATCAAACAAAAAAGCTTAAAGATTTTAAAATTCTTTCATTATATTTTACCTTATGCTTTAAAAAATTTATGCCAAGTCTATGAAGATATAACTTTTATTCTCTTCTTTAACTTATTTTAACTAAGAATAATGCATGTTTTGGCACTCTATAGGCCAAATTATTTGACCTACAATTACTATATTTGACCTATAAATGCTTTCCAGTGTGGGAAGTTGCAACTCAGAGTAACTTTTTTTAAATTTTAATTATTGAAAATTAAGCTGGATTTCGGTATTTTTGTGTGATAACTTCAGAAAATATTATTGTAAAATAATACATTTGGCATTGTTTTGAAGCTTATAAAATCATCTTTTTAATGTTATCAGTTTAATTATCTTGTTAATATTTTCTGAGTTCTGTCAATTTCCAACAATAGATTACATTATTACTTTAAATTCAAATAATTTTCATTACTTAAGCAAAATATTTGATGCCATGATTCTCATCCATTGTTGTGGACTTGACCACATCCACAATTTTTTTTTGTTTAGTGCCTGTTTTGTTTATAAGATGAATAACAAAGTAAATTACAAATGGGAAGAAAAGAATTTCCTTACAAATCATAGAAATTAAAAAGACCAATGAACAGCACCATTGCATATTTAATAGCACTGTAATGTTCATAAGACTTATCTCTTTTTGGAAAGATTTATGTATTCAATGAACAGAACATATGTAAGACAATTAATATAGCATCATTTTGATTTTTGAAAATTGGATAGAATCTTGGATATGAAGTTATATTTAAATTATTTAATTAAAATGAAATATAATTAATATTCTCATTGTGCCAGCAGTAAATAATGATGAAATAAAATGAAATTGCAGTACATTAGCACTATTTCTTGATATTTATGACAAATCCCTTTCTTTAATTAATTTCTATTTGGAATATTAATGAATATATGAAACAGTATTTAGCTCAGCTCATTTAGAGACATTTTAAAATATACGAAAATACTAGATAATACAAATAAAAAATACAAAATAAATACAAGTAGTTAATTGTATTCTTGGTATGCTGTTCATGTTAGGATAGTTGTTGGAAAATAATTCAGACTACAGGTTGTTGGAGGGAGGGGGGGATAACATATCGCTCAGTTCTGAAAGTGTGAATGCTGAAGATCAGTTGAAACAGCATTTTTGTTTAAATTAATTTTTAGGTGGTTTTCTGATTTTTTTTCTTGCTCTCATTAAAAATAGTTTTTAAATAGAAAGTTCATTTTAAACTAAATAACTAAACTTAACCTTAAAATATGTATTATTATCAAATATGTATTTGTAATTATTGTTATGAAATTAATGCTTCAATTAGTTTCTCATAGTTGCTTGCCTAGCTTGATTTTTTTATTTGGTTTAATTGGTTATTAATTTGTATATTTTTTAACAAGTTGAAATTCATGGTTTCATTTTTCTTAATACATTAATATGAGTGTTTTATATCACATTTGTATTGTAAGCTGTATCAAAGTTGCATCATAGATGTAGCTTTGATGTAGAATATTATTTTTCAGATATTTTTATTGAGTGGTGCTTTTGTTAACATTTTGTGGAGCAAATAATTTTGCTATGATTTATGACTTTATTTATACAATTGAAAGAAATGTTAGATATTTAAAGTATATTATTATTAATGATGATATATGATAATAATATATATCTTAACTTTTTATACGATATATTGTTTATTGTTTAAATAAATTCATTCAGACTTTATTTTATCATGAATGAATTCTGAAAAAACTGATCTAATAAATTTAAATGCTACAGGAACTTATCGATAATTGTGTTTAATACATAGTTTTTATAACTATTTCATGTTATTTCTAGAGTAAGGAGTTTTTTTAGGTTTTATTTTTTGAATATATTTGAGATTTTATTTTGCTTATAAAATTTTTTTACATGGTAATGTAAATAATAATAAAACTCTATCATATAGAGTTCATCTAATTTGTATGGGGTCCATCCATTTTACATGAACATTGAAGATGATGGGTGTACCCATGGAGTTTTCTTACTAAATAGCAATGCCATGGGTAAGTATTTAAGTTTTGAATTTGAAAAATATGAACATATTTATTAATTTAATTTTAAAATATGTTTACTCTGTTTGTTCCATTATAATTTAGGAAATAAAAAATATATAATTAAGAACAATTAATCTATATTGTCTGTTCTTATTGCTACTGAAAGTTCTTTTTTAACCTTTAAAATGAAACAGGCCTTTGTTTATAACAAAATTGTAAGATTTTTTCTTTAAAAAAAACCTTTTTCATATTTTTGACTCGTATGGAGTTATTGTCTGGTTTTGTAGTCTAGTATGAAATTATAATATGTCAGTTTATAACAAAATCTTAGGGATTTTTTTTAAAGAATAAATTATATTTTTTTACTTGTATGAAAAGAATTGTTCTTTATCACATTCTTCAAGCAGTATTATTAACAAACTTAAACTATTTCTCTTTATAATTTTGCTTACTTTTTTTTTCAGTTTGCATGAAAGGGTTGAATGATTAACCAAGAGCATTAATATTTAGGTTATGGTTGACTGTTTCATCTGCTTTGGGATTTCATTGTTAATATTTTCTGATTAACTTTTTTATAGCTTATTTAAATGACCTTTTTGCCTCTAATCATCTTTGTTTTTTCTATATTTAAATTTTAACAATTTCCTATGCATGTTCTTTATTTGATTAATTTCATAGTTTCTTTTATCCTTTCTGTTTGACTATGTAGCTTTCAATGAGTGAAATTTGTTCATAATAAATGGTAAGTACCTCTTTGTATTAAATATGTAAATTAATACTGTACATTAAACTGTATGATCACAGTTTCTAATTGAATTTTTTAAATATTGTTAAGTCAAGCCTTCTATGACCATGTATCTTCATTTTTTAGAAATTGTATTGCAACCAGCACCAGCTTTAACATTCCGTACTGTTGGGGGAATTTTGGATTTTTATATATTTCTGGGTCCTTCTCCAGAAGATGTGGTTAAACAGTATTTAGAGGTATTGCTATTTACCTTATAACTTTTTAAATCAGATTGCTACATAGTAGTTTATTGTGTATATAGAAAGACAGATATAAATTTTTATTGAAAAATTTTATGTGTTGATTTATATAAAAATAAATTTATTTTTTTACATCCATATTTTAAGATGATACTAAAGTTTCCAAAGCATTGATTATCAAGTTGTTTTGATGTATTTTTTATGTATTTTATTTATTTAATTTATGCATTTAATTTTTCTTACTGTACTTTTTTTGAAAGTTGTTTTGTTAGAGAAAATGGATTTTTTAACCATTTTAAGTGGATCATCTTTTTTGTAAAACATGATTAGTATAAATTATTCACAGTTCTTTTTTAAAGTATTACTTGATATATACTTAATATACACAGTTCTTTTTAAAAGTATTACCTTAAATAAGCACATATTATATCAACATTAAATAATTCTGCTTCTCATTTTAAATATTTGGAAATTCATTGATAGGTAATTGGTTTACCTGGAATGCCTCCTTATTGGGCACTTGGATTTCAACTTTCTAGAAGAGGATATGGAACGATAGAAGAAGTTAAGGCAGTCACAGAACGTACAGAAAAAGCTAAAATTCCATATGTATGTTCATATCTTTCTTTTTTTTAATAATCTTTAATTTAACTGTCCTTTTGTGTATCTTTAAGTCTATCACCAAATATAATTAAATATCTATAGCTTTGTGTTTTTGAAATTACTTTATCTTAAACATTTATTTCTGAGATTTATGGAAATTTCTTTCGATCAAATATATATCTACTTAGAATATTTTTAAAGAAATATTCTCACAAATAATGCATGAATTGTTTGCAATTATTAAAATAATGATATTTGATTTTCTAATTAAATTGAATTTAAATAGTATGATGACTAAAAGTATTAAATAAAATTAAACATTCATGAAATAAGTTTTAATTTATGCAGTTGTGTTCCTTTAGTATATTATTATGCTCATGGTGTGTTTTGATTGCTTTATTGTGACTATTTTTTTATCTGATCTTTTACTTTTCATATTTATAAACATTATATTTTCATGCATTCTTGTATACTTTTAAGTTTTTATGAATATGTTTTCTCAATGCTTGCATCAGAATAATTTTATAAAATGTAAAGAAAAAAACAATAAAAATAAGTTGTGTGGTGGACTCAAGAAACTTTGCTACAATTAGTATTGTTAGTGTTTGTGTGTGTGTGCCTCCATGTGTGCACATATATACTTGTTAGTCTGGCTTTCAGATTTTAAATCTGAAAGCCAGACTGACAAGTGGATAAAATTAGATAATTGGATAAAATTGGATTTTGGATAAAAGTATCATGATAAAAGTTTAGAAAAGTTGGAAGTTTGAATAAATTTTTTTGAACTATTTAAAATCTTTGTTACTCCTAATTGTAAATAATACTGCAATAGGTTGTTAAAACTATGACTTTCATGGTTATTAAAACGATACTTGAGTGCTTCAAGATATATTGTAATGAATTAAAGGGGACATTTTTTTTTCCCATCCATACTACAAGTCCATAGCTATTTAGTTCTTCGGTGCTGTGATCATTGTTTGGGTTGTGTTATCTATTAATCAGTAAAATAGTAATAATAAATAAATAATAATTAAACTGCTTTTGTGATATTGAGAACAATCATTTGATTTGTCAGATAAATTACTTCTGTTTTTGATTATTATTTTATTTTTTATTTATTTTTGAAACTTTATTTTTTCTAAGCTTTTGTTGAAATATTGTTTTTTAGGATGTTCAGTACCTTGACATTGACTACATGAACAATTATAAAGATTTTACATTTGATGAAAAGCGTTATTCAAATTTACCTGCTTTTGTAGATGATCTTCATGCCAAGGGAAGGAAAGTTGTCATTGTCTTGGTAATAATTTTTTTTCTGTTATATTTCTTCATTGTGAAATGTAGAATACTCAATAAATACTGCAGACACATAAATAAGTTGTGAAATTGAGAATTTATAGATATTGTCTTTTATTGTTATTATTATTATCCTTTGAGAGTGTAATCTTATATAAAATTATAGTAATTTTCATTTGATATTGATCTTTAGAACAATATAAAATCTTTTATTGATCTTTTATTCTGACAATCAAAAATTCATTATCAAATTGTTAAATTCATAAGACAAAGGGATATAATTTTCTTGTTATATATTTTTATTTTGATGCTTATATACAAAATAAGTTTTGATGTAATCAAGAGAAGAATGAACAATCTCTGGTTATATTTTCTCTTTGGAATTTAAGCCTATTGAAAATGTATCATCAACTTAAGATGTAGTAATTAATTGTATTCTTAGTTGAGAAAGATAATTTTTTATGATGACTGCTTTACATTGTATGAAGATTCTTGTTACAGTCTCAAATTCCTAACCTGAGGGTTAGTTAGTGTAGTTCTAATTCTACAAAATATATGCTCTGGGAAAGGGATGGGAGAATGTTAAATATATAAACAGTCAGATGTCTTTACTTTGAGAGAAAAAGAAAACTGGCTTAGATATTATTTGATCATCTTTCTGCATTTCAAAATATAGAGATCCATCTCAAAGCAAGTGCCATTTATTCTAAGGAGGGGCTTTAAAATAATGAAGCTATACCATTGTATTGCTTAAAGTTGTATTGACTGTATTAAGGACTACAAAAATAATGAATCATAGAATCACAGCAAATGAGCAAAGTTTCAGTACATTTTATTTTTATGAGATACATAGATGCATGAGTATTTAATTTATGTATGAGATGCATAGGTATTTAATTTTGTTGTAGTTTACTTTGCTAACTTTATGAGCAAAATATATACAAGGTAAAAGATTTTTAAATTAATAAAATATTATGTGTTAAAATCTTTTATTTTATATATTTTTATTAAATTGGGAAGAAATCATAGCTTTCTTTCTTATTGTATCTGCTATTTGTTTCATTTTGCACTCCTCGTAAATTGTTTCGTCCAGGATTAAATAAAAGGTGATTTTTGAGTTATATATAGTTTAGAAAAATAAATTCTTTATCATATTTCCAAATTAATTTTATTCTTTTATCAATAGATATTTTACTTAAAGCTGTCTGATACTCCTCAGTATCTTCCTGAGGTTTTACTGTTTTGTATCTGCTAAGGATTGTATTATTTGCAGATATTTTGTTATGCCTGCATATAACTTTTTTAATGGTGCAAATAAGCCTTAGTTTGCTCTTTAATATAAACTATATTTATTGAAGAAGGTAATATGCATTCTTTACACTTGGAATTATACTTTTATGATTTTATACATTTTGCTATAGAAAAATTAGAATGAAAGTGCATTCTAATACCCTTGTTACTTTTCCAGGATCCAGCCATAGCCAGCAACAAAACACTTGAATCAAATTATCCTGCTTTAGATGTTGGCATTAATAGGGATGTTTTCATTAAAGTTAATGGTACTTATTTAGAAGGCACGGTAAGAAAATTGTTGATTTAAATTGCAATGCTTCTTTTTTTCTTATTTATTTATACTTTTACATTTAATTAATATATATACATAAATACATAATTATGCTATTAGGAACCATCTCCAAAACAAAAAAAAAATGTAATAAAACTATTTTCATCAAACAAAATAAGAAATGAATGTGATGTTGCTTTTATTCAGAATTATTGCATAGTAAGTAATATGTAAAACAGCAGATTACAACCATACAGCTATGAATATCAGATTATCTGCATTTGGATTTGGTTTAATAAAATCAACAATCCTTAACATATCAGTTGTATCTTAATTACATAACTATATCTGTTTTAGGTGCAACAGGAGAGAGCATCACTCCCTTGGGGCACATTTTAAAATTCCTGTGCTTGCATAATGAATGCACATAGTGAAATGACATACTGAAAAACATCGGGTTGCCATATTTAGCGCTAAATCTCCCATGTGAAGAGGGGGTGATGTTCTCTATAGATCAACCCTGTTGTATATGTTATTAGTGATTATCTTCTGTTATTCTTGTTTATTTTGAAGCTGCATTGCCTTTATTTTGCATGTTCTCTTTGAGTTGTCATCTTATCTTTAATACAAGAACAATTTATGGATTTTATTTTACTTTCCAGAATATCTTTTCTCTTCTTTGAATTAAACATTTTTTAAAAATTCTAATGCTATTTGTAATATTGAATTTAAATTACTTTTTCTAACCTAATGTAATATTTTTTTTAGCTTAAAGATTTTTGCGTTAGCTGGAAATAATAAACTTTTTTTTTACAGTCATGGCCTGGAAAAGCATATTTTCCTGATTTTTCACATCCAGAAGTGAGACCTTATTGGACTCAAATGTGTACAGAATTTCGTAAATCTGTGAGATTTGATGGATTATGGATTGTAAGATTTTTTTTAAAGAACTTTTTTCTAGAATTATTTAATTTTCTATTCAATTTTCATTTGCTGCTATAACTAAATATTCTGAAGAAAACGAAAGAAATAGATAGTGTTAAAATATATTGTTTGAAAAATAAAAGTGATTATTTGCATACTATTTTACTAAAATGCTTTAAAAGAGTTTTCATTTCTATAACTCAATCTATTGATATCTTTATAAACATGTGATGTTTATTTTATATTGGTTTGAAACAGTGACTACATTTTATGGAATACAATATACTTATTTAAATAAATGTTATTCGAAAAATAAGAAGAACTATGTTAGAAAAAATCTATTTATATATAGCATAATTTTGTAAATGAGTGGTCAACAAGGAGAGGAGTTGAGAATCTTACTTCAGTTCATCTTCAATGGCTTTGTAAACTGACAGGACCAATGAAATGTGTTTATTTACACCAGAAACCAGAAAAAAAAAATGTGTGAAATTTTTTCCTTTGGTGCTTTTAATGAGAGATTTTTAAAGAGACTTCTTTACATTTGTCGATTTAGAAAAGAAAGACTTAGGTATGTTTTGAAAGAATGCCAATAGTGTTATGTATTTTTATCTCTTCACTTGCAAATTGAGAATTTTCAATCATCATCATTTTTTTAATGCTTGTTAGAAGTAATTTTTAAAAAGTAGGTTTGGAATGAGGAAAAAGAGAAAACTTTAGAATATATTAATATGAGTATGAGTTCTGGATGTTTTCTTACCGTCTCTTTTCCATACTTATCCTATACTATTTGATCTATATATATGTCCATTCATGAGTGAATGAAAATAAAAATTGATTTCCTTTCATAATAATCATAATGAATAAAAGTTTGTATTTATGTATTTCTTACAAAAATATGGTAAATTGAGCTTTTGTAATGATAGGTGCTGAATTTGGCTTTGTAGGGCAGTGCAGGATTAGAATACAAATATAAAAAAAGTAGAAAGGAAAAATAATTTAATGTTTGGATATAGTTATATGTGTAAAAATCTTTACACGTGAAAATAAACAATGAATAATAAAACTGTTGGAATATTATCAAAGAATATTTAAAAATTTGATATAAAATAAATGAATTTTTGAGAACATAAATGAAATACTTTATGAAATTTGAGAATTCATGTCAAAAATTCTCGGATTACATATATAATTCCATTGTCCTCTTTGGACAATGGAATTATATTGAAATTATTATTATGTGAATTTTCAATGGTTTTTATCTAAGCATAATATTAATTTTGTAAGTTTTATAACCAGTAATCTGAATGCATTTTCATTTTAAACGACTTCAGTTAAATCAGATATTAGTAGTAGTATCAAAGAATCAAATGAGTGTAATGTATATTAACATCTGCATGTGTAATGCATTTTTACCCTTTTCTTATTTATTTGTCAACTTCCTCAAAGTGATACGTTTAATATTCTTAGTTATTCTCTGATTTTAAATCACTTTAATTGAAACAATAAAATGGACTTAAAGATTTAAGACTGATTTTTGTTTTGTCTGGTGCAGTAAATAGGTTTTAAAGTATTTTGATAAGAATTAAATGATAAATTATTTAATTTCTTTCTTAAACAAATTGTCCCTTAAGAGATTATGAAATAACCTTTCTTATCATAAGATCCATGAGAAATTTCCTTTAAAATTTTAATAAGTCTGGATCAATGTATGAACACATATAAACAATGTTTTTTAAAAAAATAGGTGATTTTTGTTGAAAATCATCTATTAAAAAATAAGAAGATATTGTTACAAATAAAGAAATATATAATTAGAAAGTTAGAATTTTTTATTAAAAATTATTTCCTTCATGCTTTGAAATTTATATGTTGCTTATGATTCTACTCCTTCCCATTTGAAATTCATTATTTAGCATAGATTTGTGTATGGCATCTTTTGTTTTAATTTATATTTTTATAGCATATTTTATTATTACACATACTCCTAAAATTAATGTCTGGTAAATATCTTTATGGAAGTTTACCTAGGTAAATTAGAATTTTAAAAATATTTGATACTTCAATAGATTTTTTTAACTTTACTGAATATTTTTAGCCAATATTCAGTATTGTATTCTTATTTTTCTCACTTTAATGTGTATTATTTGAAAATGATCTCCTTCCTTTTTAGGATATGAATGAACCATCAAACTTTGCAGATGGATCACTAACAGGATGCAGCAAAAATACCTTGAATTATCCACCCTATGGTGCTGGTGAGTTTTTTAAAGAATAAAGGCTTTTCACTGTTGAATAGTTATTAATTTTATGATTTTATCTTATCATTGTTTGATAATAATAATTATATTTATATTCTTTTTTATTATTACTTAAGGCAACTGTATTAAAATTAAGGTGCTTTTAGTGGTCTTTTTATTTTAATTGATTTTTTAGTAATTTTTGAAGTTTGTTACTTCAAGTATATATAATCATTTATCAAATGCTGTGTGCATCTGTTGCAGTTCTTCAAAAAAAAAAAAATCCTTCTTTTTATTGTTCATAATCTATTGATATAAATCAAAGTAAATGTGCAATAAATTATGATATTAAATGTAATCACAACTTTATGCTTTTCTTTTATTAAACAATTTCTCGCATTTAGAATTCTTCGAATGCAGAAATGCTCATTATTTGATTCAGAATAACTAAAAATATACTAGAAAAAATTCCAAAGGTTGTTTCATTATACTCAAATGTGAAAGATAAATATATATTTTTAAACTCTGTCTTTTATTTTCTACATTTCATTAATTTATTCAATCATTTAATGTAATTAATTCAATCTTTTAACTTTTTTGGAAAACCATTCTCCAAAAGAAATGAAGCAAAATATTTGTCAAATTATGGGTTTAAAATTGCATTATTTTTATATTCATTCTAGGGGGGCACAATTAGAAGGAGAGGGGAGACCTTAATTTTAACTATATATTTATTTCCTTTTCAATAATTAATCTATCAGGCTTGTATCTTCTGTTTTCTCACTTCTACTCTGTAACAAAATACTTACACTTATGGATTACTTATATTTGATTTTGACATATTTGCAATATTTATTTTTAGTTCCTATTTTTTTTTAATGTAAATTGTGCATTTCAGGGGTTCTTGGATCCAAACTTGATGGCAAACTTTTTGAAAAAACTCTTTGTATGGATTCTGTACACCATGCTGGCAAACATTATGATGTTCACAATTTGCATAGCTATTATCAAGCGAATGTAACATATAGGTTGGCTGAATAATTTTTTATTCCTTTGTTCTCACCTCAGCATTAAATTACTGCTAATTTTTGGTTATTAAATCTAAAAGAATTTATTTTTTAAAATTATATTAATTGCTTTGTAGTAGAAGAGAGGAAAGTAAGTAAGTGGAAAATATTTTAACTTCTGTTATATATATATATATTCACTACAAGAATTTTATTATTCAAATATCAACATTGAAAGTTAAAACTGAATATTAATACTTTTCAAGCACAATCAACTAAATCTATTTAATATACAAAATTGTACACAAGTGAAAATTTTATAGATTATTTTTAGACTGTTGTTTCATTAGAAATATTATTTTTAGCTAGTCATTAGAAATGTTAATTTTAGTTAATGCAGACCATTCAAAAATCATTAAATTAATAATAATAATAATAATAATAATGGCATAATATCCTTTCTTTTTGTGTGCTATTGATGTATTTCAGTCAATATAGCTATTTTATCTGATACAATAAAATCAGTATTTATGAAGGAATTAAAATTTTATAATTAATATTTTTTAATTTAATAAAATAATAATTATTAGAAAAATACAAATTTAAAAATACAATACAGTGATATATGGATAAATAGGGTAAATATCTTTATATTAATTACAAAAATTAATTAGGAAAGATATCGATAAAAATTAAATGTTTTTATTTTCAGTAGTAAATGTAATTTTTACACAGAAATATGCTAAATAATAAAAGCCAGCATTATGATAATTTTTTTTGCTTGTTTGACCAGATGAAGTCTTATTATAATATTGTTTTAATTGTATATATTATATAAATATTGGCCTTTCTACTGCATATAATCATTCCTAGTGAATAATTGTATTCCTCATTAAAATAATTCTCATTGCAATTTTTCTAAAAATATATAATAAATATTTTATTATTCAAATCTAGTAATTTTTGAATGATCTCTTGTAGAACTCTGGCTATTATTATTCCTGGCAACCGACCGATGGTTCTTAGTCGTTCAACCTTCCCTGGCTCAGGTCGTTTTGTTTCTCATGCTTTAGGAGAGAATTTAAGTACTTGGGAACAACTTCGAGCATCCATTCCAGGAATATTAAAATTCAACTTATTTGGTATACCATTTGTAAGAATTGACTCAACTTTATAAAGATTCCTTTTATTATTTCTATAGAGTTTTATATTATAGAAATCGGAATTAATTTGATTTTTTATAGAATTGGAATTAATTTGAAATATGTGTAACAAAATTTAAAGATACATTTATCTTATTCCTTTTTAAGAAGCAAGTAGGTTGTAAATAATCAGTGATGAAAATAAATATTTCAGTTTTCATTATCTAAAATTAACATACCTTTCTCAAAAGTCTCTTTAAAAAAGTGAAAAAATCGCTCAGCTACTTTGAATGTATATAAATATTATTTTAATCCACATATAAAAGAAATCAAGGAAGTATCAATTGATGCTGACTAGAAAATTTTTTTATATTCTCAACTGAATAAACAAACAATGAAATCTTTTTAGGTATAAGACGTTGTGACCATCATATAAATTTACTACTTTATTTTTCCTTTCTTAATATGCATGTTAAAAAGTATAAATTATTATTTGTGTATATTAATAATTATCAGTACCTGAATTCATTATGTTTAAAAACTATTAATTTTCAGTAATAATTCTGTTTTCTTTAGAAGAAAATAATTTTATTTATATAT
>JAOUZG010020842.1:3299181-3318837 GCA_026289955.1 Argiope argentata
ATATCTTAGCAATCTGCTATAGAATTTATAATGATATGTTGAAATTTATCATTATTATCAAATTGATATTTAGAAAGAAAAACTATTTAGTTGAAAAATATGAAGTAGAAACAAATCTAATAATTTTTTATTATTATTTAGAAAGTTTTTAAAAGAAGCTTGAAAGTAATTCAGATATAATATTTCATTAAATGAAATAAAAATTAAGTCAAATTATTATAGAAAATCTAAATAAATTAATAATTTTATTGCCAAAAACAAATTTGTTAATTATTTGAAAGTGATTGCTTTATTATTTCATTCATATCAACTATTTTAGTTCAATAATAAAAAAAAATTTGCTTTGTTTATATAAAGTGTTAACTTCTTATCAATTGCAGTTGGTTTTAAACTTTCTTTGAGGTAATTTTTTTCCCTTTATTTGTAGGATCAAGACCCGGCAAGCTTTGGGAAGGCATTCATAAATTCTGTTACTAAAGCATTATATACTCGTTATGAACTTCTACCATATCTGTACTCTTTATTCCATTTAGCTCATACTGAAGGTTCGACAGTTGCTCGACCATTACTGCATGAGTAAGTTTTGCTTTTAACACAATTTTATTATTTCATGTGGCAAATGAAATAGAAAAGTCATGATGTCATTGCATAGAAAAAATTTAAATGATTTGTAAATGAAAATTTAATTGACTTTTTTTAAAATTCTTTCTGGCTGCTTTATAAGTTAAAATAAAATGATTAATATTTTCATTAGCTCTGCCATGTTGCAGTATAAGCAAATCAACTCATACTAAACATTTTGTTTTAGTTAACAATTGTAAAAGCACACAGGATGTATAATTGCTTTTGTTGACAATTTTAGATTAAGAAGTAATAGTGGCAATCTGTATGACATGGATGCTTATTTATATTTCACTTGGCATTAATCACATAATTTGCATTTATCTAGTATAGGCTTGCTACTGCAGTGCCTCAGCATCTTTGGGAAAGTTGTAATGTTCATTATTTTTTAATTTCTGGCAATAAAAACATTAATTTCTCGTCAAATTAATTTTTATTGAATAAATCATAGGACTTTTTATTGCATACAATTAAAGTGCAAATACACATAAATGGGGAAATATATGAATGAATTGTATTTATATCATTTATTGGCATTAATGTGTAATTTTTAAAGTAAAATTAATAATTTAGATAACAATAACAAAATTTAAGGTAATTTAAAGCTATGAGTAAAACTCTGAGCATATTTATTATAATATATGAAATAATCTTATGAATTTCTGTTTACAAAATGTAATGTATGCTATGTTATATATATTGTTATAAAAAGATGTTTTATGTTTGCTCGAAATATGGTTAATGGTCTTATACTGTAAAATGTTCACTTTCTCATAAATTAGCTCTACATGCATGGCATTTATATGCTAACTGAAAAGTAATAATTTTTATCAATGTTTGTATTTTTTGAAAACTATCAACATAAGAGAAAAGAACTTACAATAGTACTCTCTCTCTCTCTGTCAATGTGACAGAGAATTTTTGAATAACAACTAGAAACTTATTGATGTATTAAATTAACTTATTTATCAATAAATGCATAATGATGCAAAGAACTTGATTTTTGAAATTTGAATATTCACATTAAAAATTTAAATTGTATCATAATTTTTTTATAAATTTGAATAGTAATTCGGTGTTTAAAGTATTAACATTGACTAAGAAGTGCTGTGGGCTTAAAATTGATGGCATTAATTTCAAACAATTGGATCATATCAAATATATTTTTACGTTGTTTTGTATCATTTCAATTCTTTTTAACTGTTTATATGTAATAAATTTGAAATATTTCTTTTTCTAGAGAACATCATTATTTTAGGACTTAATATATCATAATATTGAAATTGTAAGAATTTACAATTCTTTTTCAAATTAAATATAAATAATTACTTGATTTTATTTTACAGTCATAAACCATTTTTTGTACATGCTGTAGTATTTGTAATCAAAAATGGCAAAGAAATTTCCTTAACTTTTATATGCATTCTTATCATCTTCAAATTTTTATTATTGTTGAAGGTTTCCTAATGACAAAGTCACATGGGATATTAGCTACCAGTTTTTGTGGGGGCCAGCCTTATTAATTAGCCCATTCGTGGAGCAAGTAAGTTTTTATTCTGTTACTATATTGATTTTGTGTATGTTTGTTGGCAATACATATTCATTGTTAACATTTCAAAATCTTCATTTCATTGAGAGTTCAATGCATAATTCAGTCTTTATAATTAGCTGTGGAAATATACATGAACAGCTTATAAAAATGATTTTTTTTTAGCACAAGATAAAATAAATTAGTTTAAAAAAATTTAGATGACTCATATCTATAATTTTATAAAATTAGATTTCTGAATGTAAAATTTAACATTTTAACTTTGAAATATATTTATAATTATTTTTATTGATTTGAAATTAGCATAACTTTGTCTTAAAATTCAAATTTTAAAAGGTTTTTATTTATTCTAAGATTAGCATTATCTATAGAGCATTGCTTATGGCATTCTTTTGGACTTCCTTTTCTCATTTGGTTCCTTAATAAAATCAAGATTGGAAAAACATGCACTTAATCAGTAATAGCCTAGCAAAGAAGAAATCTCTCCCTTTTCTACTATTATCTTTGAGCTTACCAGGAATAAAATTAATTTAAATTATACTTATTTTGATTATTTTTATTTGAAATTGGATTAAACTTTTCAGTTATTACCTGAAAAAAATTTATAGAAGGTAACAAAATTGGATTTTCAGTCCCTTTCATCTATGATCTCCAGATTCATTTTCTAATCATCCGAAATATTATGAAAATAAACAGAAAAAGCCATTCAAAATATTAAATTAAATATTTTATAATATATTTTAAAATTTGGGTCCAATAAATGACTTATAAAAGTATTTATATGCCATTTTTCATGGCTTTTATTATGATAGATTGCTATTTGCAAACTACACACACTGAGACATGTGCTTTCTTTTATACTCATAGATACATTTTTTCATAGATAGGGAATTTTTAAATATCAGTTATTTTTAATATTTGCATAAGCTTTTTAAATTGTTACTTTTAAAAAATTAGAAAGTTTATTGGAAAATTGCTTCTTGAAAGGCATAAATTTTCTTTTTTCTAAATATATTTAACTATATTTTCATAGGCTGCTTCATCAGTTGATGCCTATTTCCCTGCTGGAATATGGTATGACTTTTACAAGGTAATGCATGCCTCTTTTTCTTCTTTATTTTATATTTACTTATGAGTTCGTAAATAGCTTAAATTTGTTTATAAATGCTTAATAAATAGGCATAGCACTTGGCTAAAAAATTTCTAAGATTTTTGTTTCGATGTAGTTATTTATTTACATTTGAATTTCAAAGTATATGAATACTAAAACTAATATTTTCCTTAAAATTATATTTTTAATTTTGAAGTTATTGTTTTAAATGTTTAAGTTTTTTAAAAATATCTTTTATTTTACTTTAGATTATATTCAATAATAATATTAGAAAGTGTTAGCCTTTTTTTGTATACTATTATTATTCTAATTAATGTGTAAATTGGAAGAATTAAAATAGATAAATGAAAATATTTGCAAATACATTTTGATATTTATTGAAGTAACAAAAATTTGTAAGTATCTTAGAACTTCACATTAAATGTTTTTGCAACTTTAAACTATGATGATGGTGATATAAATGCTGTAAAGCTTCTAAAAGTATATTTTTCAAAATGATATTGAATAAAAATCTATGAACATAAAAATTACTGTTTAGTATAAAATAAGTAATTATAGTAATAGGATAAGAAGTTTTTTAAGGTAATTTTATAATTATCATCAAATTATAAATATTAGCTTATAACTGATTTTTGTTATTTTAACTATTTCAGGGGGAAGTAGCTAAAGATGGTAGTGGTCTAACCATGACATTAATGGATGAGGGTTATATAAATTTGCATGTTAGAGGAGGCCATATTCTTCCTCTTCAGAAACCTAATATTACTACCTCTCTAAGGTATTCTTCCCTCAACCCCCCTTTTTTTTTTCTTTTCTTTTTTGTGTAGTTAACTTAGGTGTCTATGAATTGAAGTCGATTGTGTAATTCTAAATAAGTAATTCCGTGATCAGAAGGTAAACCCAATGCTTATTTATTCACCACTCACTTCGTTCACCTTGTTCCATCTGTTGCCAGATGAAACTCTCATAAAACGATTGCTCACTCACACTGGGGTTGCCAGATGCTGCAGTATGTTGTAACTATTCATGTTTGCTTTATTAAATGCTGCATAATGTATTTTTTATATATTTATTTCAAAAATGGTATTAAAGTTTACCTTTGGTTAAAACCAAATGTTTAAAAATTAGCATCTTTTGATATTGAAATAAATAAATATTCAGTCTTTGATAAAAAAGAAAATTTTAATTTATTAATAAATATCACAATCTTTTATTTTATTTAATTAATTTTTTTTTTTGACTTGCTGATTTTTTTCCTGTTGAATTCAATTTTTTATTGTGAATTGTATATATATTAGTATTATACATTTGTTGTGAAGGTTCTCACCATTTAGCCTAAAAAGATTGAATCATTTAGTTATATGCTTAAAGTATTGATATTAAGAGATAAATTTCATTCATTATCATAAATATTTTTTTTTCAAACATTTATTTTACAAGCGATATAAGTATTTGCTTCAAGACTATGATATTTCATTTGAGTATCATATCTTTTATAATAAAATTTCCTGCATTTTCTTTAAAATTTGACTGAAGATTTAACTATGAAAAACTTTTGTTCAGAATTTGTTAAATGTATTTAATTATGTAAAAAAATATTAAGTCACACCTCTTCTATAAAAGCTTTAAAAAAAAATTTCAGAATGTCACTTACATTGGTAAATTATTTTTACTTAATTATTGTTTATGGCAGATTCAATCACTTACAGATAAAGCACTCTATTCAAAAGCTTAGTAATAATTATATATTAACTGAATTTTGTAAAACTATAGAAAAAAATAATTCCCTTGCAATTTTTGTGAAAATAATGAGACAATGCTACAAATATTATTTCTATGTTTTAACTCATCTCTAGTGTATCTATTTACATAATTGTATTTTTAAATATTAGATAAAGTTCTTAGCAAAAATTCAGTGTATAAAATAAAGAATACAGTTAAAAAAATATTAAAATGATAAAGCTTAATTCTTGGAATTAAACTTCATCATTTACTGCTCATTTCTGCATTGAAGTTGCAGAGCACAACATCCTTTGAAATTATTTTTTGAATATTCATTTATTCATTTTTTGTCGAAATTCCTTACTTTTTTTCTCTGAAACTTCAATGTGTTGTGCATATTTTTCTTTAATTTTCTTATACAATACACAACAAAATTTTTCAAAAACTTAAAAAGGTCCAGCTCAGCACTGCTCAGGTTATCACTGGTCTAAGAAATACTTGTCCTAGTGATATAGTGCTTTTTGAGGCTGACTTACAGCCCTTTAGCTTTATTACACATGCATGCCTAACAATATACTACAACAAACTCACATCCTAGTTTCTCAAAATCGTACTTCTACCTACTTCGAAAACTGGCATAATAATCAGAGACTCTGGAGAAACATCCCATTCAGCCAAGTGATCTCTTTTAATTTAGTGGATGGTATTTTTGAACCACATCACCTGACACAATGTCTTGACCCAACAGATGACCTTGGTGGTGTGTTTTTCCATTTTGGCTTGCCAGTACCTGTGAATAAACGAACAGCTCTTCCTGTCTACCTGAGACAACAAGCTCTTGTTAGAATTGGTGAGATTCCAATTGATGCTATTCAAATTTATATGGATGGCAGTAGAGACAAATTATACCAATATGGAAGTGGAATTTACATCAAATCGTAAACTCATGACAAGGATTCAGAGGAGGAATCCCAACGACTCTGAGTATTTCACAGTGAGCTAATAGCCATTGATGAAACCCTTGGTTCTCTTGTGTTTTTACCCCTTGGAAACAAGATATGAATTCTGTCTGATAGCAGAAGTGCAATACAGCACTTCACCAATTGGAAAAGTGTGATAGATTATGTTGGAGTGTCAATACTCAACAAGTTAAAGTGGCTTTCCATATCATATCAAATCCATCTAAATTTAATCCCCCACATCGATTATGAGGGAAATGAGATTGTGGAATCCGGCTAAGGCTGGTGCTGGTGAGGTCTCTATGCTGTCAGCACCTCTCACCTTTTTAGAGATTTACACAAGAATAAGACCATTTGGATTGCCCTCCCCCTCCCCAAGCACCAATGGTATCAGTGTTCTTGTCCTGTAATGGAGGCTCCTTGGCTCACAGTATTAATAGACAGGAACTAAGTATTCCCCCTTCTGTTGTCAGAGTGGTAACCTTAAATCAATGAAAGTTTCCAAAGTACCCTAGAGTTTTGAAATTTGTACCAACTGTCCTACAGAGCAGGCTTCGCCTGATCACATCCTCGTATGCCCAGGGCTCTCCAAACAGGATTTAGCTGACTATCCTTTTACAATGTTGGATTTTTTGTGAGTGTATGGGGACATGCAACAAAGTAACAAATAAATAAATAACATGAAGTGAAGGCAGAAGTCAAATCAATTAGCAAGAGAAATGCAAATCACTTGCCTAAATAATAGATCCACTTCTTATTGTATTATGTAATTAAGAAATGATTTTTTTTCTATCTTTGTCCAATAATGTTTGGGAAATCTGAGCATACTTGTCCATCATTGAATAAGTCAGTCGATTCGAGCCTATTCATTGAGCTATTTTCAAAATCCAAGTGTATTCAGTGTTTACCATAGGTTTTTGGGAGTAACTCAAAATAATCGAAGAGTTCCTGAATAAAAATTGCTGGATGAGTCCCCAATTATCTAAACTATTTCCATCCTTTTTATTTTATTTTATTTCTAGCTCATAACTGCTTTTGACACAATTCATTTCCATTGTTGAACTTTTAATTGGACCAATTAATTCCACTCTTACAATGGATTCTCCTAAAGTGAAATATTTCACAGTTAATCTTAAAAATACTAAATTTGGAATTTCTTATTGAATCATATGGTAAAAAAAAAAGCTTTTGCACTGCCACCAAAAATCATAACAAACTGTTGAAATTTAGCATTTTTTTTCCCCAAGTAATTATGGTTATGAATATTAAGTTGTAACTATGAACTCATTTATATTATTTTTTTCTTATTATTATACATAGTTTGCAGATACTTTAAATTAGAACAGACTTTTAAAATGTTTTAATAAATTAGCTTAATTAGGTTAAATTCTCCACATTAAATATATTATTTTTTCATTTTCATGAAAATTATTTATGTGTTTTATTCAGTCGTCAACAGGCTATGGGCCTTTTTATTGCTCCAGATGAAACAGGTTCTGCTAAAGGCATGCTATTTTGGGATGATGGCATTTCTTATGGTAAAATTTAATTAAATATAGTTTATCAGTTCTTTTTGTATATATTTTAAAACACTGCTAGAACTCTTTTTCTTCCCTTCTCTTTAGAAACACAAGAGCATAAAACATATCTCCTTGTAGATTTGACATTTAAAAAGGTGAGTACTTGTTTTTCTTTAATGCAATTCATGCTTTTTGTATGTTGGTGAGAGAGCCAAAATATAATACATAAATCTTTGACTAAGCTAAAGAATTTTTCCTGCCTAAATTTTTTAGTTGATTAATAATGGCTCTGCTCATGTTTATTTTATTATTATTATTATAAATTGTGCATTTAGTAGTTTATGAGCCATTCTGCTCTTTGTATTTGCATTCACGATGAATACCCCATCAACACATTTTATTCAGAAATTCACTTGAAAGTTTAATTTCAATATCAAGCATTAAGTATATGGAACAATGGCAATTTTTTAAAAAAACCAGCCATTTTCACACACTGATATTCTTTCTCATAATTTAATTGGTTATATAAAGATTTAGCTCTAAAATTAGAGAAATGTACTGCACAATGAACAGAATGGTGTTAAGATTCCTAAAATATTATAAATTATTTCTATCGAAATAAAAAATAAGTTAAAGAATATTTGCTGAGGAAACCAATAAGAACAAGTAAGATGAATCTTGCAATTGAAAATTTTAACCATCAGTCCTTGTGAACTTGCTGATCATCAAATATCATTGTTATGAAAATTATTTATCTCAAAAGTGACAGGTTCACTTGTATTATGGGTGTATAATATACAGTCAGCAGGCCACAATAATAAATAAAAACATTTATTAACACAAATATACAAATGACAAAACACAGTCGAGGCATTCTCAATCAATACACAGCAGTACACTTAGAACAGCAGCCCACAAGTATCTTTCAATAATAATAAATCGTCTAGATAGAACTCAGCAGGAGGAGAGAATCTACATAGCTATTCACTAAGGTCTCTCCAAACACCTGTTATTCTCCACTGTTTCCTGACTTTAGCTATACCCAACTGCCTACTCATTGCTATATGACTAACTGCTCTGTATACGAATAGATGCTGCTTCAGTATTTGTCTCCTAAACCTGCCACATAGAACCAATTCTAAATTAGCTTGAACCCCAATCAACGCTTGTGCTTCAATGGACTGGTACAATTAATAAGTCTTTGATTTGCTATGCAATTCTATATGACTGTCTTCGCTTTGGATTGCTGGTCTTTTGTAGTTTCCAGAGCAGGACAGAGAAGGTTCTTGAGCAGTCAGGCATAAGTATCGCCAAAATTCTTGAATATTCTAGCATCAAGCATTTTGTCGTCAAATCCGATAGACATTGATCAGATATTCAATCAGCATCCAGTAAAGTTGACCTTAAAACTATCTTTCGTGTGATGGAACTAATTATGCGGGGAAGAACATAAATATCTTCTTATGTAGAATGTTAAACTTTTAGAATTTTTTAGAATAGAACGATTTTTATTCTTTGGAATTTAATGGAAATTATCCAATTTTTAGCTTTTATCAAGATTTTTTAGTTCAAGCCATCGTTGAAGCAGAATGAAATATGTAGAATGAAAGGATAAGAGAGGAAGAAATTAATAATAAGAGGAATGAAATAAGTTAGTCTTATAGAATTTTAGCAATTTGCAGACCTCAAAGTTTTATTCCCTTGCAAATAAAACTTCGCACTACTCTGAAGTTAAAATTATTGTGAAGATAGAATTCAAGCTATTAGAAAATTATACAATGCAAAATTATTCGAGATTTGGATCTTTTTAATCTATGAAATTATTCTTATCCAGAAATCACTTTTAGATCACTTTAAAATAATTTTTTTAAAAAAATAACTATTGAATTTGCATTTATATTTTTTAACATTGGATTTTCTCACTCTACTAAATTCAATCCATTTTCTTTTCATCTAATATTTAATCATATGATTTTAAATTATTTTTTGAAAGCTAAGGAAGAAGAATTATGTTAATATCTGTATAGTCAACAAGATAAATAAAAACGGAAGCTTTACTACTACAGAAGCGAATAGATGAAGCTGACAGTTAAGTTTTTTTAGCTTTATGATATCATAGAATTTGATAATATTGTTATAGTTCATATGCAGAACAAGTATAACAGGTAAAAGACTATTAAAATAACTCAATTTTAATATCCAACCCAATCTGATGTTTCTTAAAAACCAATATTATTTACGAAGTATTTGGTTGCCACAATTAGATAGAATAGAAAAAAAATTCCGAATCTTCATATCTTGATCATCAACGATGTAACATTTTTGAAAAGTTAGGGGAATAAAATGCCAAAATTGTGCTTTCTTTCACACTTTGATTAAAATTATAAAATAATAATGATAATGATAACTTATCTTTGAGATTACATTTCAAAATATATTTGTACTAAATTTTGTAGCTCTAGGTCCTGTGAGGCTTTATGGAGTGTCAATATACACTTCCACTTGTATCAACAGCAGATTTTAAAAACAGAGTGTTATAAAAAAAAATGGCTGTCTCCCTGGTCCAAAAACCGGAGGGAAGATGTTGTCTTGGCCAGACTAATCAGCAAAGCAATTATAACACCAGGATTGTTAAATCGTTTTAACCTTCATAATGATCCTCTTTGTCATGAATGTAATAGCATAAATGATATTGAACACATAATTCTCTCGTGCAAAAAATATTCATATTATAGAGACAAATTGTGGACATTTCTCCAATTAGATAAATAAGATTTTTCCTTCAAAAATGTCCTGAGTAAAATAACTGCAAACAAGACCAATCTTCAAGTTTCTCTTCAAGCGTTGAAGCATTTCAACATCTACTAATTTTTTTTACCACATTAAATTGCTCTGACTTTTTGTACCTCTTCTTTCCATTGGAACTTCTGGAAATGTTCTAAATCTCATCAGCGGACTCACTGCAGCTTCATTCAACTGATTGAACAGACTTCATTAACTGTTAACTGACAATTTGTTTTTGTGCGTGCGCGCTCTCTTGTGTTTAATTTATATTTTGTTCTGTATTGAAACAGGGGATAACAGCCATTGTTGCTATAAATTCCAATACCTTACTTCTTTCAAATTTTAAATAAAAAAATTGATGTGGCACACTTTTTTTTTGTATTAACTGCATTGAAACAAATACATTTGTTTGAAATTGATTTCGGAATTTCTAAATATTCGGAATTCTATAATCTAACTTTTTTACTAGATCCTCATATTTGTTTATATCTGTAAATTTTATTTCAGAATAAAGAGAAAGCCATTTTATATTCAAACATAACTATTGGCAATTTCCCTGAAGCTCACAATGCTTTTCTTGGCTATTTGACATTATGCAATCAAATCACACCATCAAAAGTCCTAATTAATGGTAAAATTGTGCCATCAAAGAAAATGAATTACGATTCTCAATCATTGGTATGTAATTAATGTTTTTTTGTTTAAATTTATTCATATTAATATAAGCATGAATCTAATTTGAAATTAATGAAATGTAAAACATATTTCTTGATTTATAATTTTTAAGCCACAAATTTGCCCATTATCAAAGATAATGGGAAAAAATTATTATTGAACTTATCAGTTGCTTCAGTTCATTAAAAATCACAGTTTTTTAAAACATCACTGTTTACTGCCCATTGTGTTTAAAAAGAGTGATAATGATTAAATAAATCAAACTTTAAAATGTTTCTATCTATAGTTTATAATTTGAGTGATTTTTGGATGGTCATTAAAATTCTCACGCACTTATACATAAAATTCTTACCTACTATTAAATCTTATTTAGATCTTAAAAAAGTTTTTTTGAAAATAATAAAGCAGTAACTTCACTCTAGATTTAAACAGGGATGCCACGTTACTGGCAGACATTTCCTCAAAGGCAGGGAAGGTACTGGGCAAATCAAGTTTCTTGGATATTTTTATTTTCTCATATAGGGGGGGGGACCTCTCTAACAACTGTAAGAATAAATGATCGCAGTCATTGCTTCAAAAAACAAAACTATATCATTAGCGATTCTGTAATTCAGAAAATCACTCTTTTTCTACTTCGATCCTCTTGGATCGGTCCAGTTTCGATTTGCGATGCAGTTGCTCTTTTCCATAAGAATCCGGATTTGCAGCTAAGAAGCACCCGCGAGACTCCCATAGCTGCATGAAAGATTAGAAAACATTTCTCTGATGGGAATAACGACAGCGCAGGGATGTTAAGTCTACCGTACTTGGATTTATTGAATGGTATTTTTGTTATTTGAGAAATGCTGATTGTATTTGAAATAGATAAAGATATTTCTTTTTAACAATGAGCTGCTCGGAATCCGTATTAAATGCGAATTGGATGTATATATATATATAAAAATTAATCTTGATTTTGCTGAATGAGTTCGGGAAGTTCCAGAAAATCCATTTATTCCGTACCGCTTGCTTTATAAGGTAGTAAAGCTAAGTAATATCTGAAAGCGGAAATTAACTAGCGATGCCAAAAGAGGAAAACATACAAGATTGTGCGGCAGTTCGAAAGAGTTGTACAGTCTGACGATTTTTACTGCGGATAGTTGGCGCCATGACAGTTGCATTGTCAAGATTACCAATGTGGCGATTGAAGGTTATGATGCGTACCCATGGCGCTAGAGCCTGCAGCCGAGTAACATAACCACAATACAAAAGTATACTTGAGTATAGTAGATGTTATCTGGCTTATGAAGCTACCGCCACAGAATCATCACTGATATAAGACATAGCATCAAAAGCCTCTCTCCGAAGTACCTTGAGTCCCATGCATTTTGCCCTCTTTCCCCTTGCTTGTGATTTTTTCGGGGTTTTTTATTATGTTAATTCATTTTACCTAGAGTTTGCGGGAAGATCTCGATTGATGTCCACAGGCAAGACCGGTCCTACTATGGAACGGACGACAAATTTACGTCCATATCCGTAAAGGAACAAACCATAATTGCATAAGACGAATACAGAAAAAAAAAAAGAAATGAAAGCACGTTAAATACAAAAACGTCAAATCTAATATCGAAATAAACCGTTTTGAACTTTTTAGTTCAAGAACAATAATTTAAAGCTGAATTTTATTGAAGTTTAAATTTGCTGCATCACATTCGTTCTTTAGTGCATTCAATAAAGGAGATATTTTCTCATATGTTCACTGATACAACCGAAAAATAGCCTCTAAATATGCAAATTTTATTTTGCTAAATTGTGGATGATAAATAAAAATAAATTCTTTTCCTCTCTATGTAATTATAAAAACTTTTCTTTAATATACTATTATTTCAAATAATGAATAGCTGTTTCCTTTCCTTGTCGCCCTTTAATAACATATTCCATTATTATTTTGCAAATGAGTGCTGCCTGTGCATTTCCTCTTATTTACATGCAGGGAAACATCTGGATATTTTATTATTGTTGTTACTATTATTTTCAACCATATTAAAAGTGATAAAAAAAGTTTTTCCATTATAATTTTTGAATAAGAAAATGAGAAATTATGTACAAAACATTTTTAGAGATTCTCTTTTGCTATTTTAGATATTCATATGTTTGTATTCATTTTTCATTTAATTATAAGAAAATGAAAATTAATAATGTATTAAGGTTTATTTTGTATAAAAAATAAGAGAACTCTTACTGAATGTTAATCCTGTTTAATATAACAGCTCTGTCAAAATCAATGATATATCTTTAAATTCTTAAAATGTACCTTGAACATAATAATTTTTAAGAATTCTTATTTTCTCAGTAAAGTTTATTTTTAGTAAATAAATCAAGTAAGAATATTCTCTTTTTCAAGAGATAAATCAAGCTAAATTAAATTTTACTTGTGGAAATTGAAAGCACTTTTGTATCTGTTTTATTTTTAAAAAATTATTATAGTATATACTTTAATAATTAAAAATTCTTTCTAAAACCTTTTCTCCCACAGGTATTACGAATGGATGAAATCTATGTTAAATTAGCTGAGGAATTTGAGCTGACCATATTATACAAGTAATATCAAAGGGTTATGTTTAAAAAAAGTTGTTTGTTATCATAGTTCTTGACAAATTGCTACAACTATGTTATTTCAGTCGTGACTTTCATATTTTAGAATTTATTGCAAAGATCTGTATTGTTTAACTCCCCCGCCCCATGTTTACTAGAATGCTTTTTGAAATATATTTTATTAAAGGTCTGGAAATATGTTTTATTATTTCATTAAAATTCATTATCATTTCAGTCAAAATTCATTTCATTCATTAAATATGTTTCAAACATATTTAAGAAGACACATCTGTCAATCAATAAAAAAAACTCACATGTTGTATTTTAAGGTTGTTTTTTGTTTGTTTGTTTTGCATTGAAACCTATGAATTTTCTGAAATTTTTCTAAAA
The DNA here is from genome assembly GCA_026289955.1 of Argiope argentata. Classification (NCBI taxonomy): domain Eukaryota; kingdom Metazoa; phylum Arthropoda; class Arachnida; order Araneae; family Araneidae; genus Argiope; species Argiope argentata. The sequence continues at coordinate 3,313,087 of JAOUZG010020842.1, forward strand.
AATTTGTAACAATTTTCGTCTTTGTGCAGAAGAAACTTGTTATCAAGCAAAATGTCAGTTTTAAAATTTCAGTTGATGATTCCACAGTACACTAAGAAGGTTTCTATGATAAATAGATGGTTCTTAGTTGCATAACTGAAATTGGAAATTTCTGTGATACATTTTTAAAAAAATAATACAACTGTCTCTCAGGAATCTGACTGATACCAAAGCAATAAGCTGCCAGATTAATCAAATTTTTAATGTGCATTGGCTTAATGATGTTTGCTGTGACAAATATACAAATCATATAGAAAATAACACTTTGGTAAAACAAATACTGCAAAATATTAAAAATCTTATAGATATCTGATATTGATATCCTTTAATACTTCCCTTCAGCAAATACTGTATTATTGAAAGGACCAGAAAATAATGTAGTTTTTATTATTATTAAATATGGCAAAAAAATTAATTCTATATATTTCCAAAAATAGTTATACATTATTAGTTATTAGTGGTGCCCTGAAATGGAAATGATTTAATATTGCGTAAGAAACATAAGACATAAAAATTACGTAGGTTGTTATAGTGAACCTAAAATTCACGAAATTCACTCTTGTTTACGTAACATTGTCAGTTTTTCTTTCCTCTGTAAATTATTCGCTCTCTGCAACTTAGATGTATATTTGTTTTGAAATGTGAAAAATCATTTGACATATTTGTGAATTATATTTATTAACAGCTCTGTACTGAATGCAATTCACAATTCCTGAGAATTCTAATTCGTAAATTCAAAAATATTTCAACAAAATTATAATAAAAATAAATTTTTGTTCATGTTTATAATTTCTTCATACAGCTGGTATTTGCTAGAGAACAAACCGCAATGCTCAAGAACAAAATTTTAAATATGCAAAGCATTTAACTGCTTTAGAACCATGTAACTGCCAAGTCTCAAACCACCAGTTTTTAAAAAATATTTTCAAAGTAATTTAATTTAGAATCTTCATTCAATTTAGGAATTTCATATACTCGACTAAAATGCCATTTAATTCAGAAAATTAATAATATAGGTGGATTTGAAAACAAGAAAAACAATCTAATTTAATATCTAACTTAACTTATAAAAATCTAACTTACCATCTGTTTTCATAGTTGATTTACTGGCTGTACATCCTTGGCAGACTTTCTTTTAGTTTCCTATCAGTTATGTTGAAGATTTTTTACTAGTTTGTTTTAAAATACTTTTATATGCTGGTTACTGACACCGTCTTGAAGTTGACCCTCAATTAAATATTTTGTTAATCGTGATTTTTTTAAAAAAGAAATGCTTGTGTTGAAATAAAATTAAAATCAATAAAAAATATTAGATCTTTATAGTTTGACCTGATGAAAAGAATCCCAGAGCTTGTATTATCTAAAAGCCTTTAAAGTGCTTAATCTAATAACTTTTCTACAAAAATCTGGAGCAGCTGATTTAAAATGATTAAGTTGATAAAAATTCAATGCACAATTCGGAGAAATTAATTTTTTTAGAGCGGCACACGTTTTCTTTAATAAAACTAGTGTCATAATATAAATATGCAAACAAGAGAAAGGTATTCAATGAGCTCTCCATCTCACGGATAATGTAGTGCTCTGGGTTTAAAAAACCCCGAAATATATTAAAACCCAGATATTATTTAATCGTTTGTAAATACTTCTTAATAATTGCAGTTATATAAAGAAAATAATAATGCATCTCTTCAGTGTAATATAATATTGCCTAATCTTTTGAAAGTCATTATTGCAAACATGTTTCATTTAAATTAGTTAACAGGATGTGTAATGTCTTGAAAAAGTGTTTGATTTTCAAAAAAAATGTCATTAAAAAGATCTTAATTTTCTTGAGATGTGGAAAGAAAGTTTTTGAAGGGTAGAAATGCATTCTAAGATAATGCTTAGTGCCTTTTCCTCATTTCCTCTTCAACTATGTTCATTGTTTTTGTTGAAATATTAGGAAGGGTATATATATAATGTAAGACTTTTAAATTATTTGTTGAATGCAGATAGTAGAGTCGTGTCCGAAATCATGGTGAAGACAGGTTGAATTTTTAAGTTCTTTTAATTCCATCATGGGAAACAGGCATTATTTTGAAGCAGACGGACAAAGCGCGTCCGCACTTAGCGGCGCAGAAAAGCAGAAGCCCAAAAGAAGGGCGGGATAACATTATCCCTGCACTTAAACACCGTGAAATTTTGATGGGGCAAATATTTTTTATAGAGCTTATAATAAAATCAGATTTCGATGGGGATTTCCCAGATTCACGCATAAGAGGCAAGGGAAACACAAGGATCTTTTTGAAGGTATTTTGTTTAGGTCAACAATTTTCATCCTCTTGCACAAAGCGTAGGAATCTTGTCTTTTAGCTGATTCAGCAATTTTACTAAGCTTCTGTTGAATTAATTAACTAGAACGAGTGGAATGGATCATATTTTAGAATGATATTACTATGGGCTAAGATAAGATAGAGCTTTGGAAATTCATTAGGATTAAAATTAAGAGTTTGAAATATCATTACATATATATTACATGACATACTTCTTGAGATTTTAAAAACGTAGAACTTTATTGGAAATCAGAGATGAGGAATGGTTTGTTTTAGTTATCCCTAATAAATATACGTTTAACCTTTTCATGTGTTAAATAAAAATGTGCAGATTGATCCGATCAATGGGCATTAAGAATACAGCAGGATGAATTTGGTGCGCAAAGAGATACGAGGCTTAAGTTTCCGGCCTAATATGGGAAATAAGAAATGGCAGCTGTTACAACGCATGGAGAAAGCCTAATACTGCCTTGGAATTAAAAAATTTACGTTTTACAGTTAAACATCGTGGTGACTCTTATCGTAATTTCAGATGATATGGCTTCATCCCAGACAAGAAATTTATTTCTTATCGATGGCATTATGAACCATATGGTTTACTTAAATATACTTCGGAGCAATCTTAAGAAAAATGCTAAAAATTTGGTTTCAGGTGGAAATTTCATTTTCCAGCAGGACAATGGCCTTCAAAAAGAATGCACGCAACGCTAAAATAATGGTGTTTTTTCACTGCAATCAGCATTTACACACACTACCGCAGTATCCTGATATCAATGCCATCGAATATCTGAGGGCCACATTCAAAATAGAGGTTCAAAAACACAAAATTAGAAACAAATCCTATTGAAAACAATCTTCAAGTACCCCCAATAATTTGCCGAATCAGCACCACGACCTCTAAAAGTCATTATAAAAGGCAAAAGACATGCAATTAAATATTTACACTTTCTTTCTTTGCACGATATTACATAAATTTCTTCGTGTACTCTCAATTTTTTGAGGCAAAAATCTGCTAATGTTTATTTAAAATGCCTCTGATATTTTTCAGTTTAGAGGTTTTCCGTCGATTTTTTTTTATTTTTACTTTAAATTTAACCATTTGTTATGTGTAAAAATAAAAATATGTTTGGACTTCTAGTTAAAGTCTGGTTCGTATTGAAAGTCATATTTATCAACTAAAAGTAAGGTGTACTCTCCATTTTTTGACCGACTTTATATATATATTAATTTTGATTGAAATCAGATTGCAGAATCGTGGCTAAGCATCATGAAGAAAACACATGTTGAAGTTTCAATTCCATCTCGAGAAGCAAGCACTATTTTCAAGCAATGCGGATGCAAACAGATTAGAAAACAAACAGGCATAAAAAAAAAGAAACGAAATCTTTTATCTTTGGTTATATATACCCTTATATCCTCTTAAATCAGACACGTGAAGATTTCTGACAGGAATTCTTATACGTGTTCACCTTTGACAAGAGAAATGGAAGAATCCTTGAAAAGTATCTATTTACACAAGTGATTTATAATTCGTCCATTTGGCACGTGGAGTCATCATTGCCGCATTATCTTTATAATACTTCATTTGATTTATTAAATAGCAGAAGTGAAGTAGAGCTGGAAATAACAATTTAGAAGGATGTTACTGTGAACTAAATTAAAACAAAACTTTGGAAATTAATTACAATTGAAATTAGAATTTAAAATATCATTATATATATTGTTTTGCTTCTCATAAAAATCTTTCTATAAATATAGAAGTTTTGATTGGCATACAGTTATTGAATAACCATTGAAACTAGGATTATTAAATTTGGTAGAAATTTACTTCTTGGGTATTTAAGGCCTAGTAAGAACGGATTTTTTGAAAATTTAATAAGAATAATGAAAAAAAAATGTATACAAACAATTTTAGTGTGTGTCATCCAGAACATTAAAATATTATTAATGCGCCGAAGTTATTTTTACATCACTTTAAGAGTTTTTAGAAGGGGCATTTTCAATGGTATAAATTTCATTTAAAAGCTTGCCTTTTTTTATTTTAGTATTTTTAGAGAATTAATTTTGGACGCAATTCGTAACAAAGATTTTTTTTTTTTTTGTAAAGAAATTCATAACATTATCATTGTTCCATCGTTGAATCACATTAAACGTGTTTTCGTAATGATTAAAATATATACGTGCTTTCTCTTTTAAAATTTGAAACTTTAAAGCAGCTCATTAACTAAAAAATCGTTTTTTATTGAGCGCCCCCCCCCCCCAACTTTAAGACGATGGGATATATTATCGCGGGCTATCTTCAAAAAATAGTTTTTAAAGAATACATTAATTGTTATTTTCTTCCCCCTTCATACCTTCGCGAATTTATTTCCGTTACTTATTAAAACTTTTTCATGAGTAATGTGATTTCATACTGTGAAGTCATTTTCATTTCTTTATAAAATATAGAATCACATTTTTCTGTAATTTTTTGAAGCCAAAGTTTTTATTGATTTTTGCATAGATATTCAAAATCAGGCTTTTATTAAGCTTTTGAAATGCGAGGATTTTAAAATGTCCTTATCTAAACTAGCTTTTTCATAGTCTGAACAATATGAAATGCTATTATTCTTTTGTATTAAAAAATTTTGATCTGAATTTTTGAATTAGAACATAGTATTATTATATTTTTGATTTCAATTTTTGGCAGTTTTTCTAATTCTATGGTAGTTTACATTCTCAAATAAATACTTTATTTCCGAGTTTTGAGATTAAATAAAATGGTATAAATTGCTGACTATTGAGAGTAAGCATAGAAAGAAATGTATGTTCTCCATCCCTGCCAAATCATATTTATTTTGCTTGTTGCAGCATAAATAAAAATCAAATGAAATTTTTTAAATATATTTTTAAACAGATTTTTAGTTATTCATATGCTTCTACATCACTACCGGTATTTTCAGAAATGATATACCCATTAAAATTAAATTATTTGTTAATTTTTAATAAATGTTGAAAAAGAACAGAGTTATTTATTGTTAATCTTTTAAAAGTTGACAATTTTTTCATTTCTTACTATTAGCTCACACTTTCCCTACATATATATATATATATATATATATATACACTGAAGTGACAAAAGTCATGGGATGACTGTTAATATCGTGTCGGTCCTCCTTTAGCCCGGCGAACTGCAACAACTCGACGTGTCATGGAGTCCACAAGTCGTTGGAAGAACTCTGCAGGAATATTGAGCCATGATGTCCCATAAATGCTCGATGGGATTCATATCGGGCGATCTAGGTGGCCAGATCATGCACTGGAATTGTCCGGAATGTTCTTCAAACCAATCGGGAGCAGTTCTGGCCCGGTGACATGGCGCATTGTCATCCATAAAAAATCCCATCATTGTGTGGGTACG
>JAOUZG010020842.1:3319237-3348721 GCA_026289955.1 Argiope argentata
TTAATAAAATACTTTTTATTCATCCAATCAAGTTCAAGGAAATTTTTAAAACTTGTAGTAGATGACATTAGATGTTAATACATCTTTTTCAAATACTAATTCATTAAAAAGTGATTTTCTCGCCTTTATAGTAGTTGTAATTGCTAGAGTAGGGTAGCCTAGTTGGGAGGGCGTTGGATTAGCATTCCTTGTATTGCGAGTTCGAACCTGGTTACAAAGTTCTCCATGTCGGGAATTATACCACTGGGAGTAGTACTGAGTCAAAGGTGATCGTCATTCGGGTGCTCAGGGGTCCATATCCTCAGAAGCTTTTGCGCCCCTCTTTCCGTAAAGCGGAACACGAGAACAGAAATTGTAATTCTTTAATAAAAAGTAACTAAAATGAAAAATTTTCTAATATCCAATGTAGGAATTGATTCAAATTTTTTTATATCTGTTGTTGTGATGATATATATATACTTTTTTTAAAACAAAAAAAAATGTTTTTTCAATGGGTCAAATATAAATCTTAAAATTAATATCTATATATCTATATATATATATATATAATTAATTTAAAAATATTTAAATTTAAACATTTTTCTGTAAAAACAATCTATTATAAAGAGAAAAATGTAACAGCTAAAATTTAAATCAAATTGTACCAATTTAGCCATAAAAAGAGAAATTTGTGAAAAGGAACCCATAAGTCAAATATGTCACAATTAAGTACGAAATAATTTCAATTCTGGGCAAAAGTTACTGCCATTTTTATGGTTAGTATTGTAGTTGTTCAAGACAATTTCCCACTGTGTTTTTTTTCCTTTACTGTGAGCTCCTCCTATCTTTGGGTGTCATATGACGGTGACTAAACTAACGAAAGAAGCTTAAAAGGTTTTTTTGACAAGCCAATTAACACTCAACAAGAAAAGAATTCCTGATCCCCAGGAGATACTGCTGTGTGGGAGTGTTACATTCAGAAGGTCATTCAACCCACTAAACAACCCCCAATAAAACTTGCCCTTTCTCATTGTAGAGGCTTTTCGAAAACCGACACTGTTTTTGGAGATATCACCCCCCCCCCCAAAAAAAAAAACTTGTTTGGAAAAGTTACTCTTTGAGCTAGATATTTTAGATTTTCTCTGCTTGCACAGAAAATCGTACTGAGAGCAGCGGAATGTTAGAAGGACTCTTAGAACATAGAATTCATCACTGATTAATTACTGAAGCACTTTGATTTTTCGGCCTTTAATTGCTTTTCATAGTTCTGTTAATATCAGAGAATCTTGTAATTAAGAAGGAGTAATTGAATAATTTAATATTCAAAGAATTTAATTTGACACGACTTTATTTTTAGCAATAATTACGTTTATTCATTTTTCAATTCAGGAGGATGGGCAAGATCTACGCGTCTATGAATATGTAAGACTTCGGACTCATTTCCAAAGAATGGGTTCACTCCTTTATTTCAATAGTTTTATCCATAATAGCGAATTTTAATAAAAGGTTCCTTTTTTAAATTTTATAAATTATTTATTTAAAAAATATATTAAATTGTCTTAAATGAAAAAGGAAACGAACAAAAATAAATTGAATTTTTCAACGTGCGGAACTTTGCCCGGTGTTTCTGTGTAGCTGGGATGCACCAGATTTTCGCAAAAAAAGAGAATATTTTAAATTTTAATTAAATGGCTCATTTGTATCACATTAAAAAGAAAAGATAAATATATTTAATTCGGAAATAACGTTAGGATGAATTCTATTCCTCAGCTTTCCTAAACGTGGGATATAACTAACTTAATACACTTTACATAAATTGGAAGGAAAAATAATGAATTAAATTGTAAAATGCACATATTGGATTGAATGCCTCCTGGTTTTGAAAATTTTTAAAAGATTAATTGTGTGATTATTTTTTAATGTATTTTGTTTTATTTATTTATTGGATTTTGAAAGTACAATTCTGTATTTTGTATCAGAATCTGGAATATTTGAGACTGAAAATTCATCCAAGATTTGTAATATTTTTTATTTATAAATAAAAAATAATATGGAAATAATAAAAAGAAGCTAGAAATTTTTTAAAAAATCAATCTAATTTCTAAAGAATTTATTTCAATATAATATGGTTAATATAGTCACTAACATTTAACATAAAAAAAAAAAATTTAAGTAAATTAACTACAAAGCTTTTTTTCTCTCTCTCTGAAATTCATCATGAGTCAAGATTGTTCCGCATTTCTGAAAGCTTCTCAGCGATTTTGTTTATTTATATGTAACTAAAGTTTTTTTAAAAAGTTGTGCGAGATTCAATTAAATAATTTGGTAGGAATATTATTTCGTACGAAATAGAAATTATGATTACTCTTATATCACCAGGAATTCATAAACAAATAGTTGTAAATTATATTATTACACAAATGTTTACACATTAAAAAGCATTATTTCTTTGTCATATAAGAAGACGTTTTCATAAAAGCAGTGACGTACTTGCTTTTAGTTAATTTTTATAATTCAGATTTATGGTTGCTAAAATTTTCTTAACTTGTTCTTGATTGCTTACTCACAAGAGTATATTTAACTTCAAATTCTATGAGAAATGTAACATTTACTACTGTTCTAAAAACCGTATACCATTCCGCATTTTGTGGAATGCATCTCTTTTAATTTTCAATATTCTCAACTGAAATGGGAACTTGAAAAGGGAAATTTCAATATTCTCAACTGAAACGGGAACTTGAAAAACGAAAGTGTTTAAACTTCAACTAATACAAAAACTTTCTCATTCAGTTTTATTTATACGCAGTACAGATAATATTCTAATCTAATATTAATTAATTTTACTAACATTGAGCCTTATACATCCAATAATTTATTACATTAAACAATAACACGATTTAAAAACTTGATAAAATTTACAACATTATAACTTTCGAAACTATAACAGCACAAAATTTATTTTTGCATCACGATAGAGCTAAAAAGAATTATCTTTTTAATTGTACCAAAGTTTTCTTGAGACATCAATATTTTAAAGAAAAAAATTTGATTTCCAATCAACTAAATCATTTACTAAAGCTGAATAATTTATGAATTTTTAATATCGTTCTTCTGTAAAAGCTGGCGATTTTAGACCACTTCATAGACGGTCTCAAAGAATATACGCAACCAGGACTCTCTCGACAGTGATTGGACCATGATTATGAAAATATTGATTGATCTAATATTGATATGTAACAACTGACAGATTTGATCGCAGAAAACAGAGAGTTGATTTATTTAAAACTCGAAGTATCAAGAGTATTTCGCAGAATATGATTCATTAAGAGAAAAAGAATGTGTAAAATGTTAACTTCATAATGTTTTTCTAAGAACATTTATTGACTGAAGTCGTATAAAATATGTTTATTTGCATCATTTAAATTTTTTGAAAGTAAAATTAAAAATCAAATTTTACGAAGAATCAGAGAAGTTTCTGTTGAATAGTTCTTTAAGATATGATAAAAATTACAAAACAAAATGAAATCTGCTATGCATATTTCAATGTATCATGCCAGTACATCATCTCTTGAACGGCCAAGCACCACGTGCTCGTGCAAGTTAAATTATAATTTTTCTTCATTTTAATGGTTTCATTGAATGAGTCACTTTAGTATTGCAAACGATCAAAAAAAAAAAAAAAAACCCTTGTCTCGCATTTATTGTTTAAAAAATATCACATTTCCTATTCATTTCATTTCATATAATCACGTGCTCAGAATGACATTTTTCTAGGTTTTATTTGCTGTTGTTGATAGCTCAGTTAAAATACATCAACACGTCTCCTCATGGTATACTCATTGATTAATTAAACGGGAAACTCAACTCAGAAAACACACCACCGCTTCCGTTGAATCTCAACTCTTTATTCCCAAGTGGCCGCTCGCTACCAGAAGTAATTCACTTCAGTTTACAAAACACTTCTCGCTTCACTTTACTGAACAGCTGTAGTAATTAACTTTTTTAAAATCAGAGTTTTTGTTAATGTGATGGCAACATGTTATTAAAAACTGATTTTTTGAGATGCTCACGTAGATAATAAAATTTAAACTGTCTATTTTTCGCCTACGGATTTTTCTTCAGGCCAGAAAACCTCTCTCCAAAAACAATATCATGTTCTGATATGATAATAATTATTCTGCAATGCACATACAATTTCAATACTGAACGACTCTGCTTTCAATTTTCCTATTTAAAAAAAAATATGTACTTGGTTTAAAGAAAAAGTTTTATATTAATTACAGTTTAACATTTCCACTCTAATTTATAGTGTAAATTTTATGCACTCTGACAGAAAATTAGTAAGAGATAAGTAATATAATGAACAGAACTGTTTAAGGCCTACATAATAATATGACAGAATTATATAGCTATCAAAAACCGAAGATTTAATAGCTAAATATTTTGCAGAAAAAGCTATTCAGAAACCAAGTTATCTTTATCTTCTTTACTTATAATAAAGCACAATATGTGTGTGTGTGTGTCTGTTGGCGATGTACAGGCCAGACCGTTCGACCTACAGCTACCGAATTTGGTATATGTATACCTTGGGTGCCGGGAATGTGCACCTCGGAGCCCTTTTTTTGAATTTCTAATTAAAATTTTAATTAATTAAAAATTAAACCAAATTTTAACGTTTTTTCGCTATAACTTCCGAAATTATTACAGCACAAAATTGATTTTTGCATCAAGTTAAAGCGCAAAAAATAAGCTTTTCAATGATACTAATGTTTTGACCTACGAATTAAAACTCTATTTTTAATGAATTTTTAAACATTTAATTTCATCGTTTTTTTTCAACAATTTATTTCGCAAAAAATAAATAAATAAATAAAATTTTATCTTCTCGAAGATCTCAAAAAAAAAAAAAAAAAAAAAAAAAAAAAAAAAAAAAAAACAGCTTTTAATAAAATGTTGCCATCACATTTTCAGAAGTTCTGATTTAAAAAAAAGTTAATTACTACCAAAATTAAAACAGAAAAATACAATTTTCCTCACGTGATTATATGAAATGAATTAAATAGGAAATGTGATATTTTTAAACAATAAATGCAAGTGAAAATCGTTTGCAATATTAAACTTAATAATTCAATTAAAGAATTAAAATAAATAAAAATACAAAATAAAAATATATTACAAAACTGCGACAGTTAAAACTGAAAAAGAATTTTTAGAAAAGCACCAAACGATAATCTTCTGAGAGCCAGATTATTTATTTAAAAGCAAGAAATCTTAAACGAACTTTTAAAATGACGTCATTTCAAAGAAACGAAGAACAAAAAGCAATGGGAAGAAGATATTTTGTGCAAATCAAAGAATTCACCTTCGTGATTTGAAATTTTTCTCCGCATTTTAATGAACCATGCGAAATAAAAAAGTATCTTCTTTCAAACAAGCATACGCAATAATTAACAATGTAAAATTTGTAAAAGCATATAAAACTATTTTTACACGCATATTTCGGTGACATCAAAACTTTCTACCAAAACAAAATCATGATCTCTCACGAGAAAAAATAAATCAAATATCATTCCAAATTAAACATATAAAAATGTCATTTTCGGCACGTGTCTGTATAAAATGAAATAAATATGAAACATGATAATTTTGGAAAATAAATGGATGGAAACTTTTTCTATGATATTTTACTATACATATATTACTAATTTGGGGATTATAGCCTTTGTTGCTCCATATCCCATAATATTTAAATTCAAGATTACTAATCCAATTAAACAATTTTATTTAAGACAAATATGGCTTAACATCTACAAGGCATCTTCTGTAATCGGAGCACAACATCTAATTTCTTAATTTTTTGGGGAGAGATATAAATAATCTCTTAGCAATTGGTCCGAGTGAAATATACAATTATAGATTTAGGGAAAAAATGCTGATGAAAAATTTTTACATACATCATCTGCTCTGTGAATCATATTTAACAAAATATTCTTGAGACAATAAGTCCTTAAATAATAATAAATTCTTGAGACAAAAGTCCTTAATTAAACAAGTCCTTAAATAAAATCCAATCAACTAAATCAATCATCAAAGCTGATCGATCTATGAAAATTTCAATATAACTATTACGGTAAAAACTGGCGATTTTAGATCACTTTATCAAGATCTCAAAGAAGCCAATCAAGGTTACTCTAGAATAATTGGTCTAGATTATGATAATGATGTTTGTTCTAAACTTGCATTATTCAGAAATGAATAAATCAGCCAGATTTGAAGAAGATAGAAATGCTTATTTATTTATTTATTTAGAAGTTGAAATATTAAGAATATTTTACAAATATGAATCTATTAGACCAAAGGAATTTAAACCATAATTTTTTGAAAGATATTTATAAACCCCCAAAAAAATATTATTGAGAGCATTTATATACATCTAAAAATAAAATTAAAATCTGAAGGTTTCAATTAACCGGTGAAATTTTTGCTGAATAATTCCTTGAGATCTTATAAATTATAAAAAAAATTATAATGTTTCAATTTCTGTATTGAGCATAAAACTTCTATGTCGGACTATTCTGCTTTCAGTTCTTAGTTTTATTTAAAGACATGCTTAGATTGAGTAAAGAGGTCGTTGTATTAATTGAAGTTTCTTCATTTTCAATTTAATTTAAAAGTGAATTTTACGTGCACTGATAGAAAATCAGAGAGAGATGCTGACTTCAAAGATAGGACTGTTTAAGGCCTACATAATAGTATAAGTGAGTTATATGACTTTCGAAATTTGAAGCTTAAAAATATTTTGCTGAGAAATTTATTATGAGACCAAGTTATATATAAAAATGATTTAACCCTTTAGTCGGCATTAATATTGGCGAACCGACTGGTCGCCAAAGGCGGCTAGTATAAAATATGTAAAGCTTTAGATATGTTTTTTTTACTGTTGAACCAACAGATCGCTAAAGGCGGCTAATTTTTTAATAATGATATTGCTTAGTGAACTATTGTAATATATATATACGCACATATACATTTTCTACCCTTTTATGACTATAGATAACGACGACTTTGAAGAAAATTCATTCAGAAACATGAGAATATTCAAGTATTAGTAAATAATTAAAAAATAAATAAATTTTCTTATATCTTACTTTTTTTAAATGAATTATTACCGCTTATTGTTTTTTCTGATAAAAGCAATCTTACTTTTTGATTGATAATATATATCGAAAGATATATATTATCAAGCGAACATATATGAATACGATAAATATATGTAAAAAATCTCATAACACAAGATCAAATAAATAAAATTTTTACAAAAAAAGAATGCAGACAAAATAGCATTGATTTATGAATTGTATGTAAAAAGTACAGTTATAAAAATATCCTGAGAAAAAAAAGCTACGAAAACATTGTGCTTTCTCCTTTTTTTCCCCACTCTTTTTTCTTTTGATCTTCTATAATTGCAAAAAGACCCGAATTTTCATTCATTCGAGATATCTGGGATCAACGAATTTTGGCAATAAACAGTCAAATTAAAAGAATCTTAATTTTTTTTTCATTGCCAAAATTTTGGATTTACGAATTTTTTTTATTTTTTTCTCTGTTTTCTTCCGTCCACTTTTCAAATAATATTTCTGATTTTTATCTATGGTTGTTTTTTATCTTAATTTCCAAATGAAATTTTTAAAAACTTTTATTGCCTTATCCAGTGTAATATTTGCTGTGCATTTTACTTCTGCAATTCCATCATCACCAATTAGCCCGTCCGGAAATGCAGCTAAATATGCAAAATTCAAATTCTTTTACAAACGTTTACCAATTTTGTTTCCAAGGTTGCGGTAGTATTCGCTGAAACGAGTGTAGATTGTGAAGGCGCAGATGATCACAGCTGTGATGGTAAACAAAAAAGAAAAGCAGACAGAAAATAAGGTTTGGGGGGGGGGGGGTGATTGAAGGCGGGGTGAAGACCAGATAATAAAAGTAACAATTCACCACATGGTAAAATGAGAGTTTAGTGTGTATTCCTCAGCGAATGGGAGAAGTTAAAGGAACAATATGGGGGAGTTCAAATTATTTTTCCAAGTTTAAGTCTAAATTACTTTTGTACTCATTCCCCCAATTTCTTTTTTTTAAAATTATATGTATCGGAAAGAAGATACCAAAACGAATGTATTTCATTGGCTAGTTTTATTTATGATAGATTTTTTTTAAAAAAAAATTGCTTAAATGATGCCCTAGAATTTTTTTTCAAATTTTATATTTATAAATACTTTGACACGCCTGAAAAAAAATCCTTCGGGAGAGACCCGTGCTTTTATTCCTTCTGCCGATTGCAGAACTTCATAAGAAAGAAACCGTAATAGCAAACGAAACACGGGAACAGGATAACGGGGTAGGATAACATTACGTTTGAAAATTGTAGATGGCGTGTATACGGCTTCCTTAATGCTAGCTATTATTTTTGAAAAGGAATTGGGGGGGGGGGCGAGCCAGCCCATCAACAATAAGAAATTCGCTTCATAAGGCAGATCTCAATGGAAGAAAAAATCAGACAAAATCCTTTTGTAAATAAGCGAAATCAGATGCAAGATTAAATAAGCAAGGAGCAGGAAAACTAAGATTTTTCTTGTTGTAAAAATGTCTTATTTATTGATCAGTGTAAATTTGATATTTTGGGATCCAATGACAAGTTTTATATCTGGAGAAAATCGAACAAAGAATGGCGCTTAAAAAATGGGAAGAAACTATGAAACACAGAGGCGTATTAGCAATTGTTTAAGGGTCATTTTCAACTATTAGCCAATTAAGGAAGCAATGTGTTGATAGGAGAGCGAATCTTTTAAATGTATACTTTGATATTTTTAGGAAAAATTTGCCACAATGTGTGTAAACACTTTCTCTTGACAATAAGTGATTTTGTCAGGATGATGATCCAAAACCATTAAGCTCATCAGGTGCATTGCTGGCTTTTATATCACTGTCCTCAAGTCACTCCACGCCCAAACTTCCATATACATCCCATCGAAAATTCATAGGAACAGTATTATTACATAAATGGAAAATATTAAAAACTAATTTTTGTAAAACATTTCTGGAATCTATGGCTAAAATGATATAAAAAAACAAGGACTTGAATACAAAAAAATTAATTCATTTGAAATGTTAACTAGTTTTCAAAATCTTCTTAGCCATCTGAGTTTAGATTGCACATTTTTATTATTTTGGTATAACTTCTGGTAGAAATGAACTAATTTATAATTGCAATAAATATACTATTGAAAATTAATTTTATTGCTTATCATTTTTATTAAAAATTTTTTGATTGCAGTAGTATCTTTTCTTTGGTGTCACAGTTTGTCTTGGAGTAACTGTATGTTACATTTTATTTACCAAAGATGGTAAACAAGGCCCTAACATATAAAAATGAAATGGCCATGAAGGCTTTACATTTTGTAAGGTTTGAATGTCATTCAGAGAAATACATAATTCACTTAGATAATGCCTACAGAAAATCATTTTAGCAATATTTAAAGCATAAAATGTGTTTGCATTTCAAAGTCCGTGTTTATTTTATTTGTTTAATTTTAAAACACTGCAAGTGAAGTATTTTGCTAACCTATAAATCGAATTATTAAACAAAAACAAGACTCCAATTAATTTTAAATGACTTTTATCACAAAAAATGGGAAGGTTGCATACAATATTTCAGCAAATGGGCAACAGCTGCATAGTGCGACAAGTATCTGAGGAGAAATGTTTTCTCGAAACACTACAATTGTACACATACAACATTGTCATATTACACTGAAGTAAAAAATTCACACAGAATGAAAACTGTATTATAAAAATCACTAATTATGCCGATTTAAATCAAATATGTACTACAAATACATATTAATGTCATTCAAATGCATGAGATGTACATACAACAGCAACTATTTTTTTCTACACATACCATGAGGTATTACAGCATTCATAGCACAATATAAAACAGTTATAAGTGAAATTAAAAATATGTTTATAAAATTCAATTTGCAGATGAAAACTTTTGAGCAACAGTCATATGAAAGTAAACAACTTTCATATTAAATTAGAGCTGCTGGGTTCTCCAAAGAAAATTTAAAATTTATTTAAATGCATTGGTTTTGATCTCAGGGCATTTAACAAACAATGGGGGGGGGGGTATTATTATTATTTTTTTAAGAATGGGACTTTTTCAGAATAATAAAGTATATATCTATAAATGTCTGGAATATTATAAAATATAAAGCAGTTATATTAGTATTTCATATACATAAAGAAGTTATATTAGTAATTCATATCCAAGTGAAATATGAAAAATTTGCTATAAATAAATTTTACATAAATGAAATTTTAAACCAGACTTCAATAAAATATTATACATTAGTTTTCTTGTCATTAGAAGAAAAATGCAAGATGACATTATATACACAAATGTGATAAGGAATGAGAACACACAACAAAAATATTTTAAAATCTAAAATGGAATTCCTTTTAGTAACCCGAGTAATAAAATGGAAATAAAAGAAAAATAGCTGCAAATTTATTCTAGATTGTTTTTAAAATTTATAACTTGAAGGCACAATATATAGTATGGGCATGAAAGATTGCATTGCTGTTTAAATTTGTATAACACAAAATTCCAAAAAAGCAATTTGTGCAAAGCATAACAGAGTGATATCATGTGGCAATTTATGAAATCAAATGGATATTTTTACTTAATATATTAATTAAATATCTAAATTGAAATAATTTCACTTCATTTCTTAAAATTTTGAGTTATTCCTTAATTTATTAATTAAATGTTTCCTTCAACATTAGACAAAATAACTTTAAAAAATAATCTTAAAACTAATTAATAATGCCACTTATTTGTACTGCTTCTTTAAATGTTAAGGGAAAAAACAATAAATAAGTTAAAGGGTAATTTCCATATTAACAGGAGAACATTATGAAAATTCAAGTTTGAAAATATTAAAAACCATTTAACAGCACTGCAATCATTGTTACCTATGGAGATACCAATTTTAACTCAGGATTTTTTTTAATGTTTTATATATATATATATATATAAATTTATATATAAAAGAGTCCAGAAGAATTGATTTTAATTGTTTTAAATTTTACTGATCTGTTTTTAATTTACTTCCGATGGTTTAGGCAACAAAATAAATATACTGATCACATTTGGGAACTAAAGTAATTACATTAAATATTATCTACATAAACACTCACACAAAGGAGAAAAATCATTCCAATATCTTATAAATTAGGTGTCAATGTAAATTAACAACTATCACAGTCAAAGGCTAAGGAGCATCACAATAAAGCACATTCCACATTTCTACTAGAATATAAAGTAATATCTAAGGGAAAAAACACTTGTCATACTTTGATCAGAAGGAAATTTATCGTTCATAAATATAGAATTTTAAAAACAAACTAATGATCAAAATGAAACTTATCAAACTATTTAGATATATTATTAAAAGAAAAATTATATTCATATTATTTAAAAGGGGGGAATTGAATCTGTTAACTTACTTTTTCCATTCACAATTTTGATTGTAAAATTTACAATGACGATCATAGATAAAAGTCTCAGTTATGCAATAAATCACTCGACTATTAACTTAAAATTCTAATTTTATAGTAAGCATTATCTAATTCTAAAATATATCTTTTTGAATTAGACAAAAAAAAAAAAAAAAAGAAAAAAAAAAGAAAAAAGAAAAATAGAGAAACATTTTTAAAAAATCTGCACCAATAGAGCACTTGTAAATCTTCTTTAAACAGACCCAAACACTAACATAAATAAAGGATAAATATTTTTTTAACACAAACTCAGATTTTTTTTTGAAAGACTAACTGTTTTAACACAGAAAATTTAGATGTACATTAAAAAAAATGCTTTGTAATATAGCTTGTGTTTTATATTCTTAATTCACATAAAGTTATTAAACATTAAATGAGAACTGAAATAACACAATCTCATAATTTCAATTATTTTCACACATTAAAAGTTTTCAGCAGTTTTTTCCCCCAAAAAGCATTCAAACAAATATACTTTCTTAAAAATGTGCGCTATCAAGCAAGTGTGCTTTCCAAACCTTTTGAATAAGCTTTTATCAGGCAGTATTATACGGATATATGTGACCAATTAAAACAATGAATAAAAGGTAATTTTTCAATTAATTTGAGCAATAGACAGTGTTTCTATTAAACTGAGCATGATTAGCTTTGGAGCCTTATGTATATTAAAGGAATGTAATAATCATCATATTATTCCCTTATTAGTAGAAAAGCAGGCATTCTTAAAGAGCAATTTTTTAAAAATTTTAATTTTAACAAATATTTTAAAAGAAAGAATTAGCCGATGCATTCCCAAATATATTATGTAATGAAATAATTTTAATTTTGGCACACTACTATTATAAAATACATAGTAACAGAATTAGTTATCAAAATTTATTAAATGTATAAAGATAATGTTTATAAAGTGTAAATGACAATGCATTTAAAATAAGAATAATCAATAAGTAAAAAGCTGTATATATTCTAATTACTAATTCTGTGTAGTATAATGCTATTAAAATTACATAGATTAAAAGTGACTTGTTTGATGATATTTTATACACTTAATATGATATTAAAAAGTTTGTACTTTCTATGAAGATCTATGCCTGTGACATAATTATCTCAAACTATATCAAGTAGAGAGAATTATATACACAAACACCAAAACTGTTTCGAAGGAAATGATAATTTCATAATTAATCGATTGATGTCATAAGACAACGGTTTTCTATATGATAATGTAATCAATAAAAAACTAACATAGCATATAATACAATACTAATTATATATATTTTTTAAAATATAAATTAGAAACTTCATGCGTCATAAAGGATAAAAAGAATTGCAATCTAATGACTATAGTCTTACATTATTTTACATAGTGAAATCTCACTTTGATTGAAAATTCGATCAGGCATTAATTATGCAAGTAACAATGTCATGGCAAATGAAGACTGAGAGTTGTAAACATTGCAAGTGCCAAAAATAAAAAAAATTATATAAAAAAGGACAAAAAATGTTTGATCATAATGTAGGAATATTACCTTAGCAAATCTTAACATACCTTTTAAACTAATTAAAAACTAAATGCTTTTTTTTGCATTTACTACCCAATTAAGTATTGGTCTTCATATATTTTTTTAATGCAAAAGGCAGCATCATTTGGGGAGGGGGGAAGTACTTACATTGTTTACCAATTTTAGTCTTCAAATTATGATATTTAAGAAACTTAATTATTAAAAATCAAATTATAAGAAAACTTGACATGAACTCTAAGCATAGTAATGCATAAAGAAAAATAATTTAATATAATATTAATACATGTGAAAAGAATGTTAAAATAGGGAAAGATTAAATAAATTGAATTCATCTAAAAGGTTAAAACATTAATAAAATATTCATCCAAAACTATATTAATAAAATTAATTTAGAAATGTGAATGTGAGCATCAACAAAATTCTAAATTTTCCAAACAAATATAATTTTTGTAGCCACCTTTTCATTATGGTATAGAGAAGGGTGAGGAGATATTGGTATTACTAAAATACAAGTAAACTCTTCAAAACGCAAATGTTTTTTTTTTTTTCAACTTATCTATTTCATTTCCAAAAGAAGCTCTTGCAAATTTAAAAATTGAGGTGAAACATTTCCAATTGGTCCACAAGTGAAGAAGTGATAACACTTGATTAAAATTAAATTTTAAAAGCACCAATTACAAACTGGCTAGCATTACTAATATTATTGATGTATTTATAATCTTGGTTTTAAAAAAATGAGGAAAATAAAGTTTTTTTTTTAAATTTTGTTTTGGATTAAAAATAAAATTTAAAAGCACCAATTATAAACTAGATAGCATTATAGATATTATTGTATATTTCTCACCTTGGTTTTAAGAAACAGGGAAAACAAAACACATTATTTTTTTTTAAAAATCATTTCTACAAATAATTTTAGATAGCTCATAAATTATTAAACATTTTGAAAACCCTTTACAAATAACATTTCATTTTAATTACAAGAACAAACATTCAAATCAATACCACTTATATACAGATTTCAACTAACCAAATCTATAGCAAGGGAAATACATTTTTATTTATTACACTGATTTAACACTAAAAATTTCGGCAACATTTAAAAAAATGAAAATGAAGTGCTTGCTTTCGCTATAGATATAGTAATATGTACATTAAAAAGGAATTTTTAAAAACACAGACAACATTCCATCAACTGTCACAAGACTATATAAAGATCAATCCTAAAGTGAGCAATAAAATTTTTCTTAAAATCTACAAATACATAATGAAAAGCATCTTCCTTTTGAAAATGGCACAAAAAGGTACATTTAAAAAAGTTTCATTCATTTTTTTTATATAATACTACTAAATTTCTTTTTACCAATATTTAATATAAAATTGCATGCAGCAATTGACTACAAACAATTTACAATACATTTAAATCCAAAAGTTTGCTGAAAGGTTTGCAGTATCTTATGTAGCAAACTCACTTTGGAACACCAAAAGTGGAACAGCAGAAAACATCGTTATAGTTCATATAGACACAACTCAAATTTCTTGCAAGATTTCTGCACCCAAAATGAAATAATGTACAAATACAAGTACATAAATTTGAGTTGCAGTAAATTGCATTTGGCAAATGTGATTATATGGAAACAGCTTTGGACGATTAAATGCATATATAAAAGAATTTTAACAAAAAAAAATTCATCAAAGTTCTTTTTAAAAAAATGAACGAAAGATAAAAACTAACATGCATCAAATTTACATTTATTAATGGATGTATGCATTTAAAACACGGTCCAGAATTCTGAAGAATTTTTTACATATAAATTAATAACTAAGATAACAAAGTTTCAAATGAAAGTTTATGATCTAGAGCACCATAAAAGCTTGAAATTGAAAACACAGGAACACAAGGCATCATATTTATAAGTACATATTCTACAAATATCTTAAACAATCAAACTCATAGTATTTTAACAGTATGAATGAAATTTCATAATTATAATACAAATACAGAAAAGGGGGACAAGCTTAAAACATATTTACAAATAAAAACAAAATGGGGAGGGTGCATTGATGCAGTTGGATATTTTTTTTAACTATGAAAATAATTTACAAAATTTACAAGGTTAAAACTAATTTTAATTTTACAATTTAAAAAAAAACACATTATAGCAGCAGAGTTATTGACATAAATAAAATTTGATTCCACACATTCTATAGAAGTATCAATAATAAGCCTAATAAACACGTTTAAAAACATAATCGCCCACATTTATAAACTGTTGGATGAAAAGAAAAAAAAATTGTGTTGAAGCAGAATAAATGGTGCCGCTTCAGATATAGCCAAGTTTGCTTAAAGGTGAGGATTTAACAAGTTTTGTATGGCAGGCATAATGACTTAAAAAAAAAATATGTAATTTTATAAGGTAGGTGCAGCATTAAAATGAATAAAAATACATTAATAGCCCAATATATATTTTATACTGTATATCTGTCGTAAATTCAATTAACAACAAATATCTTGATTAATTGCTGTAATCAACAAAAATTAGTAAACAATAAACATAAACAACATTGAATTCCAACTTAGCACAGCATCAGTGGCACCTTAATCCTTGCTAGCAATTGCATGCACCTACTTCTTTGAGCATCCCTATATAAGACACAAATATCAAAAATTGAAGGCTTACTCAAACATATAGTTCTGGTTCAAAGCTTTCACAAATTGTGAGCAGGAATCAGGTCACTTCTGTAAGCCCCGTGGAATAAACTGAAGGTGTAGGCAGGAAAAATGAAAACAAGAGTTCGTCCCCAGGAGGAAAGTGATGACAGTTACTCAGCTTCAGAACTTGGTAGCACAAGTGAGATCGGCATCCGGCTGAGAAGGAAGGGACATTCAGGCCTTGTAGTGCATTTTAGATCCCACATGCCCCATGAGATGTCCCCCTGACAACTGGTCATACTGAGGCATGGAGAGGGACAAGGGGTCAGTCACAGAACAGACAAGCAAACTAAACTCAAAAGTGCAAAATCAAGTGCAAAGGCAGGCAGCTAAGTTCAGTGGTTGAAAAACAAATAACATGTTTATCGCTTTTTTTCAGGAGCTGATAATATGAACCCTCAAACATTACTTATGATTATAGAATTAAGCATACTATTTCAAAAATATGAAAGCTAGAAAATAATGCATGCTGAGTGTTTTAGTATAAATACCAATTATTTAAGTATTTGGAACAATAATTCGAATATTTGCCGAGATGATAAGACAATACAAAATAATAGCCCTTTCCAGTGATTAAAATTTTGCCAGTAAATATTTATAATTCTTTTGATATTTATTACAAAATGAATCCATTTCAAATTTATAATGAAATTTATTTAATAATCCTTTATTTTGATATTTACTAATAAAAATATTGATGAAATGATACTAAACTTAATAAAAATCATTTCTATACTTTACCAATTATAAGGATGAATGTGTATTTGGAATCATACATGTGATAATGTTTGATATAGGGCTACCAAATTTGGCATAAAGGCCTGAATATAAAAAAATTGCAGCTCTGAGAATTTTTTTAAAAAAAAATCTTGATCAAAGTAATTTAAGCTGAATTTTGTATTTTTCTGCAATAAATTCAAAAAATATTACTGCAGAAAAATAATTTTTGCAGTAATATTTAATTCATTTTTTTTAAAGTTATCTTCTTAATGCTATTAAAATAAGAGTCATGCAAATAATAGCTGCATTTGGGGCAATTTCTTTTTCCTAAATTTTGTATGTTAAATAACTGCATTGCCCTGAATTTCAAACTGTTTTAATTTTTTTACAAAACTTTTTGAACACATGGTCTTCAAATATTGGAAGTTGGAAAAACACTTCATACAATATCTGTGTAGTTTGCAAGACTCTAAAAATGTGTAGTTACAATACTGCAAAATTAATAAGATAGCTGAACACCACATATGCATTTTTAATAATGTTATGATGTCAGGTAACATTACATATGTATATTAAAGTAACATAGCTTTATCGTCTGACTATTCAATAGACTTATGGATTTGTAGTTTTATCTATATAATTTAAAATTAAATAGGATCAATATTTTCTGTGAAACAACAGCAACTGGCAATATATGTAATAAGTATAACAAATTCGGATGCAGATATATATCGCCAAACAGTCATTGAATTGAAATTAAAGAAATTGAGCATAAAATTTAAGAAATGAAGCTTGAATTTCGAGATTAATTAATAATTAAATATAGATATGTGAGATGACTGTTTAAAAATATTTTAACGTAAAATGAATTTGAATGTAATTAAGTAATTAATTTTCTAGTAATAAATGAATAAAACATAGTTCTGAAACAAATAGTACAAATAGCACAATTATAGGTTTTGCTTGAATTTAAAGCATTTGATGATGCTTGATAATAGAGCCAAGCAATTATTCATTAAATGCTGTTTTGTGAATGATAAATTATGTAATGAGTTATAAAACTTTAAAAACATTTAATAAATATTCAATTTCCGAAATGAAAATAATTTGCATGCAACTGGTCTTTTAATTTAGTTGGCAAGTAACAAAATTTTGTAAAATTAAACATATTAAAGCAAAAAATACATTTTAAATGCCCATCTCATACTGTCAATAAATTATTTTTCAGATAATAATTAGTATGCTCATTATGAACAATAAAATACTTCTGTCTCAGTTCCAGAATATATAATTTACTAATAACATATGACATATTTAGTTATAATGCCACAACAATTATAAAAGTAAAACGTGAAAATGTTTAATAAAATACAGTCATCTCACAACAACTCCAAAAATTATCAAAAAAAGATAATAAAATTTGAATTTTAAAAATCAGATAACTACAAAATTTCATGTTTCAACCGTGAGTAAATCAAAAATAAGATGAATGAAATTTATCGGAATTTTAGTATCTTCTATAAAGTATTATGTCCTCAAAGAATCACTATTTTTATGCATGGAAATTTTGATAAATTAATTATCTGTTCAAGATTAAAAGGAATATATATCAAATGATACGTAATAACTATGAAAAAACTGCAATGGCAAAAGACTGATTTGTTTCAATATGAAATTCTAATACCAAAGCTGCAGCATGCTGTATAATTTATATGTATTGAAGTTGCCAAAATCAAATAGTAGTGTATTATATATGAACAAAAAACTGATGAATGTATATTTGTGCTATTCATTACATATTATTCAAAATTTTAGTTTTTTACAATAAAGTTTTTTTTAATGCCAATTTGGGAATAAGGTTTCAAAATTTGAATATTAAGTCTTTCTAATCACCTAAGAATAGAGGATTGAAATAAGGAAATTTACTTATTATTCCTTCCTATCACATAAAAAAAAATAATAGATATTTCTAGTAACCACTGAACTTAAATTCAAGAATTAAAGTACTTAACATGAAGCATGCACATGCTAATAAAAATAAAAAAGCAAAGAAAATGTCAATATAATAATAGATGAAGCCACATATCAAAAAGGGCCCGATGTTCAGAAGAATTTGCTTAAATGCATTAAATTAAAGAAATGCCATTAGAAATGAATATAAAAAATATCCAATCATGCTGTAAATAAATAAGGTAAATAATCAAACGTTTTTCAGATGCACTAAAGAACTGGAAATTTAGTATTGAGGTAAATGTTCATGCAGCCAAATTTGTATCATTTTGCCAAGATGTATTTATTATATTAGGTTAGATAAATATCAAGGAAAAAGCAAAGAGCCTCATAGATGTTACATACATACAATAAAAAACAGTAAACATTTCAACCCATATCTTATTAAAAAGTCTGTGAAAAATAAAAAGAATAAATCCAAAAAATTACTAACATTAAATACACTGTACTTTAATTACATCATCTTCAATTGAATTTCAATATATTATTTACATACATATCTGAAATATTTTTAAGCTGACATTTACTGAAATAAATTAGTTTATTTGATGTTTTTTTAACCCTTTGATGTGCAATAGTTTAACAGTGAAACCACCACTAAAAATTATTTATAAATGCACAGTGGTTTCTGATTGAAATTGAAAACTCAAAAATAATATTCTAACTTATAATACTTGCCTGTAGATGTCAGCCCAATAGTTAATATCTATCTTACATACAAAAAAAAATGTGTCATTTTAAAAACTTTTTCTAAATACTTTAACTTTATTTCTTTTTTCATCAAACAAAAAAATAAACTCAAAATGCATTCAGAAATTGGTTGTATAAAAGCTGTCTGCAACACGCACATTTTTCAAAAATAGAAATCCTGAAAGAAAAGTTCTATATATTTGATATCTTTATAGGTGGTTTCAAAGACATACCATCACAATCTATGGCACGAGATTCTCTACCACTTGAACGCATTACTGAAACAGATCTGTTTTCATGCTCGACTCTTTTAGTCAAGTGGTTGATAATTTATGGGGGCTTTGTCATGTGTTATGAGGGTGAGGAATTTATTTACTTTTGAGTAAAGTTCATGCGAATTTGAAAGTTGAAATTTTTCACTTTTCAGCTGAGTTCTTACATTATCAAGCAATCATATTATGGGGACGTTAAATATATTTTGTAATATAGCATAATTTTCTTAATTTTTAGACTGTTAATTTAAATATTATGTTTCTTCATAACTTGAATATTGTGTTGATTGCATTTAGCGTCTAAATGCCACATAAAGAACATGTCTATTATTAACTTTATTTAAAGATAACATGTTATTAAAATTACTTATATTTCTTTTATAACTTTTTCATGTAAGATTGCAAAAGCAGCTTTCATTAATAATATTGTATGTTTAAATATTTCTATAAATAAATAATTATGTTGAAAAGCAAATTAAAAAATATTAATTATTCATAAGAAAATGTCGTAGGTGCAGCATGAAACTCCGGTAAAACCACCATCCACCTCGTGGTGCGGTCCCCGATATATATATATTTAAGGATATTTTTTCTTTCCTTAGACCTTAAACTAAGTAAGTTAACTGCATAATTTTTTAAAATTCAGAACATTTGTTTTTGTGCACTTCAAAGGGTTAAGATGGAGATCATGTAAAATTACAAATAAATTATAAATCAACTTTAAAGTATTGCTAATTCATTTTAAAAAATTAAGGAAAATAAAATAGGAAATTATATAAGACACATCTTTCAATATAGAATCACCAATTTATGCAAATAAAAACAGACCATCAGAAAGTTAATTGCTCATTTAAAAATGAAATAACAAGGTTCAGAATTTATCATTCCTTTTATGATTACACCTTTAATAATTAAACATAATTAAATATTTTTTATATAATTCACTTTGTAAACTAACAGTACAAATAATAGCATAAAACTGAATATGCAAGATGTATTGAATAATTTTTATTTTAAAATTAAAAAAAAATATCTGCCACACCAATATATTTTTTATGCAACACACAAGACTTTTTAAAAATATTTTTGAGTTTGCATAATAAGCAACACAAAAGAATAGTAGTGGGTTTGAATAAAATAATAAACCATCTGCAAATAGAACGACTCAGTAAATTGAGCTAACAAAAATTCAACCAAAGTGAAAAGTGAAGGAGGGATCTCCAACATAAAGTGTTTCTCCTTTTTCTAAACTTCCAATTATTACTAACTAGGCCCTATTTAAGGTTCTAATTGCTTTGGAAGTCATTAAAAGGCATGCTGATTTCATTGCTTGTTAATTATCTGTCCCATTTAAAAGCACAGAGAAAATGAATTTTGAAATTTATAGTTATTTCTTAAAATTAAATATTCTTAAGTTATAGAAAGAAGTTATAAAAATAGATTTAAATTAATCCTAGATATTTGTGTTGGTGGTACTTTAAATTAGAATTTCAAATTATCTTGATTTGAGACCCATCAAGAATAAAATGATGTTCCGCAACCTCATCACAGAGCAATAAAAACTCAACCAAGCATAAAAATAGAAAGCTGAAGCAATAATGCTAAATTTATAAACAAGACTTCTTTTTTCAGAAGTTTTAATAATTCTATTTTAACAAGCAGCAATTAAGAATTCTAGACATTATTCAAGTAATACCCCCCTTTTTTAAGCATTAAAAAATTAATTGATAAGGCAATACATAATACATTTTAAATAATAATATTTTAGACACCCTGTATATTTGATTTAACAAAAAAGTTTTTATTAAAAAAAAAACTTACTGCAGGTGGAGGGGTATAACGTCCATGGAGATAGTTGTGGTCATCATGATTAGCACCATGGCCATTCCTGTAAGATAAAATAACATTTTAATTTTAAATGTAAATTGTATTCAAAAAGTACTACACAATAAACCCACAATCACTTTAAAAAGAGGTAAAAATATTATTGAACTAAACTATTTAAGCTACAGTGATTTTTTTCTTTTAAATTAAATAGATCAGCAGGTATGTCTTGATGGCAAATTTTTGAAATAAGATCATTATCATTAAAATTCCCAAAGAAAGCCATACGCCAAAAAGATGTTACAAAGTAATTAAACCTAAGAAAAAATTGATATTTTAACAGAAAATCAAACGTACCTTATAATAAACGTACGTACCTTATAAAGGTGTTTTAAACGTACCTTTAAAAAAACATGCAATAGATATAATATAAAAGAAATTTCATGCAAATTTATACCTATTAAAGCTTTTTATAAATGTAAGTAAAAAATTTAAAAAAATCTTATAGAAATACAAGATTTAAAATAGATTTAATCCTTGCAAACATAGAAACTAACAAACAAGAAAAAGGAGAGAAATTTTTTTATGTACTTTCTTATTCATATTAAAATTTAATGATTAAATTTTAAAATGAAATATAAATTTAAATATACATCCATAATTATGGAACATAGGTAAAATTAATCAACATTAATTATCAAAAAAAAAGAATTAAAAAATAATTTCAAGATTAATTATGAAATATCTTAGAAATGTTTTCTGAAATGTAACGATTTTCTTGATATTTCTTTTTCTTCTCTAAGAAATTTTTTTTCTCTTGTAATGATTAAATTAAAAAAAAAAGTTTTTTTTTAACTACAGCATAAAAAATTTCAACTTAATTTACTGAATAACTTAAAATAGACGGAAATCCAAGGATATATGCCTTAATTATTTCTAACAAGTGAACAAAGTTATAGACAACACAAAGAAACATATGCTAAAAGAAGAATTCTCTCAATAGGCAAATTAAAATCCCAATAACTTACAAATTATTAACAATGAAAGCTAGAATATTCTCAACATGTTACGATAAGCCTAAAATTTGCTTCATTGTAAAATTATATTTTAAAGACAAAATGAAAATGCAATTTGTAGCAAATCAGGTACAGAATATTAATTCTGAATTGTTTTTAAATGAGAAAAATTAATACAGTTAAATATTCACAAAAGCAAATAAGCAGACCAGTGTTAATCACATAAAGAGTTGTGCACACAAATCACTCCACTCCAAAAGCTTGCATTCACATTCCTGCACTATATTTGTTATGTTAATTAAATATACAACCAATCCCTTGATAAACTGTATCATGTATTAATATTACACAAAGTTCATATTTTTTAGGTTAAAAACTTCTGGTACAACTTAAATAAGTAACTTAAAATATAGCATTGAATTCATAGAATCTCAATTTTTCTCACATAATAAAAACAATCCTATAATTCAAATCAAATGAAATTTTGCATCCAAAAAATCACATTGACTTGAAAGAACACTATTAAAGTTCATTCAACTTTTTCTTGCTTTTGCTATTTTTCTAAATATTTTTTTTCTCTGGGAATTTTAGACATATTTAAATTCCTTAAAACATAGGTAAAAATTATTTGCCATCAATGAATCAGAAACTATTACAATTTCTAGAATTTTCAATATTCATTTTTTTTAATTTAAAACTGCATTTTCAACCTTTAATCCTGAAAGATATAATTATCAGGATTGCTCACTGCTTTTTAAAGTGTAAGAAAACTAAGTCATTATGTAAGAACCCAAAATTAAAGGAATGGGGAAGGGGGCAAGACATCAAATGAAAAGAAAATATAGTTATCACAGCTCAAGGGAATGGTTGTATTTTATCTCTTCCACACAAATGGCCAAGTTTATAATTAGGGAAGGGGGAAAAAAAGCTCCAGCATTTATAAAGTGCAGAAACGTAGATAGAAGCTCACAAAGACATATTGAAGTAAGGGGTCTGGGGTGGGGTATGACTGGAACGGGGTCGAAAACCAGTGCTGCCATACGTCTCACGGTTTCTCCTGGCACTTGACATGGTTGAAGATGGTGGGAGGAAAGGATCTTCTTCATCAATATGTTCCACTGGAGGCCTAAGTTGAGGTTGGGAATTTGACAGAAATGAAATTATAGTCATGACATGCATGTCAAAATTATAACATAACTAATCATGCAAAATAATAAAATAAAAATAATACAGAAAGAATGTGCAATTTTTCTAAGAAAAGACGAATGAAATATATTATTATTATTACTAAATGTAATATTCAGCTTACAATACTTTATGAAGCTTATAGAAGAATTCAGCATTTGAAAGTTTAAAACTAATTTCTTTCCAAACTGTCTCAATGACATCATTGAAACAATCAAGTAAAACATTTACAATCACATTACTTCAATGCAGAATTATGATGTTTTTCTTCTCTCACATTCCAGCCAAGTATGGTGGAGGGTGGGAGAGAATTGTGATGTGCAGAACGCATAAATAGTCTTGAATGGCTCATACAGAATTTTAGGCAAAATATTAAAAATATTTAATGTTTTACAAAAATTATCTATACAGCATTAAATTACATAGGGAAATATTTAAGACAAAATATATAATTCAGACATCTTATTCTGAATTCAAAAATTACTTCTACAAATTTAAATACTCAAATTCAAAATACTCTTTGCACTTACAATGTTCAGCAATTTCAAATAAGAAATTTTTAAATCAAATATTGATTAATACCAATCAATTAGCATAATGATCTTGAATGATGTCTACAGACTAAAAGAAATTCAGGTAGAAGTGGAACAAATAATTAATAAAGTGGATGCAATCAGTTTTAAGAATTAACCTAAATTAATCACAAAGAAAAATTTAGATTTATTATTATTATTGTTGTTATAATCTTCAGACACAATTACTTAATTTTAAAACTAGAAACTAATATCTTCATGAAATTAATTTATAGTAACCATTTTAAGAAGAAAAAAATTGCACATTCAAAATTTAACAAAAAATTAATAATTTAGAATGTTAATATAATTTCAAAAATAACAGATCCATGCAAATTAGATGTTAAAAAAATAAAAATAAATTAATGAAACACTTATAAAAGACAAATCATGCTAAGATAACTATTGATGGCAAAATAAAAATTCAATAAACTTATTTCAATGTTCTATATATATGTGTGACAATATATTTTGTGGCTTACTTACTCCTATCAAACACTTAAATGAGTATAGCCAAAGAAGTTTTAAAAATTAAATACATAATTTCTGTTTAATACAGAAATGAACTTGTTAACGAGTGCATGATTTTACCGACATTAATCTGAAATCATTGTTTTTAATAAAATATATGGCAAAACGTTTTTAAAAGCTTTCAAAGATAAAACCCACCATTCATTTTAAATCTTACATGACAAGAAGCAAAAAAAAGCATATATATATATTTTTACTTCTTTCTAATATGAATCCAAGTATGAGATGCCACCCATATAAGAACAGTAAATAGAAGTCCACTTCCAACAGCAGAGACCAACATGAACGCAGTTCCTTCCCTAAATTACAAACATCAATTTTTATCTGCATTTTTAAAAACTTTAGTTCTAATGGGGGGGGGCACACACACAAAATAATGCAAATATTAAAATGAACAGGAATAAATAGGAAATTTCTACAGTATTATTTCTCACAAATATTTTTCACATGACTTTTAATTGCAAGAGCCTAACAACAATAATAATTCAATCTTTCTAGTTAAAAAAAATAAGAATAATTAATCTTCATCAAAAATGACAAAATTTATGTCAAATTATATTAAAATCTATAAAAAAGAAACCAGAAGAACAAATTAACAATAAATTTTTCAAAGTTTTCCAAGAGACGTTTAAATTCTTAAAAGTGTATTCGCTTTTTGAAATACTTAAAAAATAATAATTTCACCTTAATTTCTGATTAAATACTTTTTATAAAACATCATATTTAAAAAAAAAACCTGAAAAAAACTTTAAAGATTGTAATATCTATTTCTGAAAAGCAAGTTTCTAAATTGTTCATATACTTTACATATTAAATTGGCAGAGTTTTCTAAAAACAAAAATACATATTAATTTGCTCAAGATGAAATAATAATGATTTAGTGATAAAATTTATAAATATTTTTGGTCAAACTATTTTGTTTTTCCTCACCAAAATTTATCCTTTTTCTTCTAAAAACAATAAAATTTTATTATGAATAAGAAATATATTCTTAATTATTCTCAAAATAGATTTAACAGCTAATCATGCATTTTACAAAGTTATCATAATATATTATCTATAATCATTTTCAAAACTGATTTTAAAATTTTAGGTATCAAGTTATTTAATGACAACTACAAGTCACCTTATTTCTAGATCTATAGAAAAATATTCTTAAAAGACACAAAATTACATTTATAAAAAAGAATTTTGATATAAGAGAGCCAATATTTCAGATCCAATCAAGTTTGTAAGTTCATAATTATTCTATTTATTAAATTTTAAAAAATTAAAGGATCTTGCAATAAAAAAAACTTTTTAAAGGGGAATTTTGAGCATCAAGTTCAATATTATTAATATTTTTAAATAAAAAATAACTCCTCAAAACATTTTTTTAAAGATTCTTACATTAAATTTAATACAGACAATATAACTTACAAAGTAAAAGTACAAGCGGCTTGCAGGGCATTTTTGTATTCCTTATTAATATCATCACATTTCACCAAGCTTATGATTCCATTCAAAAGTTTTTCAGTTTGATTGACATGGTCAGACAAATGAGCTAAAGTTTCTTCAATCTGGAGGAAATAATAACCAGAAAATTAAAAACTATCACTGTTTATAGACTTGAATTTAAAGAAAATTTCCTTAAATTTATTCATTTCAATTTGGTGCTAAAAACCAAATTATTTTGTTAAATCTATCTATTACTTATATTTTAGTAATTGCATCATTACATGAATAAAAAAAAAACATCAAAATTGAAATTTAACAAAGAATTTCAACCTGGTCATTCTTAATTCAGTATATAAATATGAATACAGCATGTTCACACTTCTTAGTATTGAAATTATTGCTATCATAATTTGATTGCATTTATTTATTTTACATAGAGCATTTTACTGTGAAGAGCAGTCATAAATAGCATAATAATGTTTGAAAAAAGGCACATAATAGTGAAAGAAAAAACAAGGAGAAGAAATTTATTAGTTTTTACAAACTAATTTTAACCTTTAAATTTTCAGTAATTCATTCATCAAAATGTTTTTTTTAAAAAAATTGCTGCTTCCTTTTGAAATTACAAAGAGAAATTCCTACAAGTATTTAAAAAATTTACTTACAACAGGAAGGGTGTCATGCAAAGCCAAAACAACTACATTAACTTGGTCTAGTGTTCCTTTAACATTCTTCATGGCTTTCATACCTTCAGCAACAGCCTATATACATAGTTGAAATAATATTAGTATTGTTAAAAGATTAATTTAAATTAAGTAATTGAATATAATTATTTTATGAATTACTTTATTAAATGGATCTTGACTTTTTTCATCACAATGGATGTAGTAAGTCAGCACACCTAATTTGAAGAAAGAAAAAGGAAATAGCACATAATTAAAGATAATATATTTTTTACTTTTAAAAGCAGTAAAAAAAAATACAAACCATCAAAAATGCAAATTAATTTTAAAAAAATCTTTAAATAAATATAAAACTTAGTAATTTTTAATTCATTACAAAAAATCAATGTACAAAATGCATTTTTTGAATACATAAAAAATCATTAAAAAACAATTTTTGAAGGGAACTAGATTAAAAAAAATAGTTATAAAAGAGATAATTTAGATTCTTTTATTCTAAAAAGAATATAGAGGAAAAGTTTTCATGTATGTTAATCTTACTAATAACAGAAAAAAAAATTTCTAAATGGATTGATTACAAGGTAAAAAAAGAACGTTATAATAATGATAAAATTAAAGTTATTTACATTTTAATGAATAATATAGTCGAATTTATAATCAATGGCTTTCTTGGTATCATTTTTTTAAAATAAATAATTATTATTGAACACTATTTAAGAAATGTTGCTCATGTAGTTTGGAAAATATTACATAAGAATATAAATACCATAATAAATGAATCAATGTCAATAAATGTCAAACATGATTGAACTGATATAAAACATCTTAAAATATATGAATGCAACACCCTCATTTCTGCAGGGGACAACTTCCATTGCTGAGATTGACCATGAAAAGATACATTAGGTCAGACATGATTTCATTACTGACAAAATGGAATTTCCTCAAAAAGCTTTCAGAAACTTTTTATAGATATTATTAAATTAATATAACAATTTCCCTGCTTACCAGTTTCAACAACACCATTTGCTTGCTGGTACAAAAATGGTTCCGGATCCAAGCAGAAATCTGATCCAGCCTTTAAACAAATACAAAAGAATATTTTATTTTCTTTGTCTCAACACTATGCAAGATAATATTTATTAATAAAATTGATAAAAAATTAATTTAACTATTTCATTAATTATAACAAAACCTCAATAAAACACATTCATAAACTTAATTATTTTTAAACAAAATGTGAAATACACTAACAAAGTTACTCTTAGAATTATTAAAATTGTAGGTATATGGTTGTTAATGTACACAGAAAATACAGGTTAAAATACATTCATCTGTACAATTTCTCATCACTTCTGATGATTCTGACTTTTCACAAATTAAATTTAAACTGAATATAAAAATGGCTATGTTTGTAAAAATGAATTGCCAATGCAAAAATATGAATAATTAATGTATGAGTAACATAATTTTATTTGAATGCCTAACAAGGTTTCAAACATAACTAATAAACAAGTAATTAACTACTGAATAATTTCTTATTGTTGATGTTAAATAAACAAGATTAAGAACAGTCTTTTAAAAAAAAAATCTAGATAATATACTACACTATAACTAATGATCAGGTATTTTATAGAATTTTGATTGAAGCTTAAGAGTATTTAATTAGCACAGTTCAAATTCCAAATATAATCACATAAAGTTATTTATTTGACCATCTGTTCCTTCAAAAAGATGCAATACTCTGAATATTGAAGATAATTTCAGTTCTTAAGCAGTTTACTGAATGGATTCAGTCAAATTATATATATTTTAAAATGATCTTTTATTAAATTTTTGTCAGCAACATTTTTACCACTGGTGAATTCTTGTTTATCAGATGCTTGTTCATGAGAAATAATAAAAATTTTCAAAACTCCTTGCAGTTTTTTTAAAAATGTATTGTCATTAAATGAATTACACACACAAAAACACTTATCCCATATCATTTTTCAAAAATTGAATAAAGATTATTTCATTATCTATATATTCAACAAAATAAACGTATGTATTTTATGAGAAAAGGATCTAATTTTGTAAGTCTTTCTAATACAAGATCAAAAACATGTTTCGTTTTTTACATTAACTAGTTTTTTTTTTTTTCCATAACAAAAATGTTTACTGATGTACAGCTTACAGGAGATCTATTCATTATGGATTTCCAAAATTTATTTAAAACAATTTACTGACAATCATACCTAAAAATCATACAAATTTATAGTATTTCCTTAGTGAAACTTGCAATAATTTATTCTCTTTTACACCAGTATTCACTTTGTCAGCAATAGAATTTGAAATATTATTGGAAAAATTAAGTGGTTATTAGCCCTTTTGAAATTTTCTTCCAACACTTAAAAAAAAAAGATAATTAATATTTTAATAATTCATGCATATCAGATGTATAAAAATGCAAAAAATGAGTCTGATTTGGATAGTGTAAAAAGTAAATATGTTCAGCAACACATATTAAACCAGCAATCAATGTTATTTTTTGCATGATTCCCAATAGAAGTATCACCAATCTTCCCTCCACCATAAAAATGAGACACCGTGGACAAGGTCATGAAAGTCATGAGCACTGATTTTTATTTTCAGAGTTTTGAACATCAATATTTTGTTTTTCAGCATAATAAAGAAAACCAAGCATGCATTTTGGGAACTTTTAATATACTTATTT
>JAOUZG010020842.1:3348821-3470666 GCA_026289955.1 Argiope argentata
ATATGTAAATAAAATTACAATCCAATTTTAAAAAATTGTAAATTTAGTGCAGAACTCTACTTTCCTTTTCAGAAAGAAACCAATCAAATTTCATTAATTTAACTCACAGCATTTTTTGAGTCCCTACATTCACAAACAGATACATGAAATTTTCTTTTTCAGAGGAATGAATCATGGAAACAAGCCAAAATTTCGGGATTAAATTTTTTTGTTGAATATTTTTTTCTTTCTGAATATTTAGTATACAAGAAAGTAAAAAAGAAACTTTATAAACTATTAATTTATTTTCGATACCTTGAACTAGAGAAACAATTGACTTACAAGTAACTTTGAAACAACTAAATACTTTTGTTTTACTTTTTATTTTTGGATGTCTAAAACTATGCAGCAGATGTACTTTTGAAAATCCACAGTAAATTACATAAATATTTTCCCATAACTGTTGTTGACAAAAATCTAAAATTTTTTTGTATATGTATGCAAAAATTATTCACAATAAAAATATAAAATATTATTACTGATGATTTGATAAATATTGCTGAAATATGATAACAAAAATTCTACAAGGACAGAAATAACCAATGCAAAAAAGAATAAAATGATGAACTGAAGTCACTTTTAAAAACATATTCATGTGGTTTTACATAAATAAATAAATTTACCCTTAAAAACATTTTTTTCCCTATCTAAGCAAGTAAAAGAAAATAAAAGTTCAAGTAAATGAAAGAAATATATTTTCCACATACAATCGATATTTCTGTAATCTGAGATAAAAACTTTTTCCACAGACTTTCAGATACACCAAGAACTGTTAAATGACAGACTTCATAAAAAATGAAATCACATAATCAAGTAGATCATAAGTGTTTATTTAATGGCATAAATTTCTCCTTTTCTTCTTCATAACGGAAAAAAGCACTTCTTTAATATAAGCAAAGTCTTTAATAAAAGGATAGTTAAAAATAAGCAGTGTTTATTGACTTTTAATGACACTGTACATCTTGCACACTCTTTTTAACCATAGCTAACTATTGCATTATAAATGAATACTGTGGTTTACTCTCTTAATTCATAAAGATTACAAACCTTTAAGTGAAAGAAAGCTAATTATTTATTTCTCACAAAAAAGTACTAAAAAATCTACAGTAACAATCAAAAGTGTCACTAAACAGTTATTAGATGCATCTTTAATCTAAAATGCATAAATTTATTTTGTAAAATCTTATTAGCTTCCATTTTTAAACCAAATAAAATAAGTATAATTTAAAAACAGATATTGAATATATTAAGAGAAAGACAAATACATAAAAGTACAAAAACTATATTAAGGATATATTTTAAAACAGTTTTTATATAAGATCAAACAATAATTCATAAATCAAATATTGTTCAAACCCCAAAGTAATATAACAGAAAACCAAATTAATGTATCTGATAACTTATTTCACTTACCACACATATTCCAACATACATGGATACTAACACCCAACATATCACAACAGAAAGTAATCCAAATACTGAAAACCTACAGAACAATACAATATTTCATTAAACTAAAATTATAATTTTAGACATACAATCATATGTACCAACTTAAAGAAATTTTCATCCTTGTTTCATCAGAAATTAGATATTTATTCAAAAAAAAAATGATAGTTATTTAAATAGTAGGAAATAACTTTGTAAAGAAAATCAATAACAAGAAATAAATTCTCAAAGCAAAATGTTCATACTAATTATTTAAAATTAGCAACTAAAAATTATTGAGAAATACACATTCATTTCAAAGCATTTCAAAACGGTATACTCAATAATTATTGCATTCATAAATTTTCAAGGATGTTTAACAATTTCTAAATTCTAGAATCCCAAAATTCTATTTTCTTCCAGCTAGCAAATAAGTTATATTGTTACTAAATTAAATATAAAATACATTTAAAAATTCTGAAATAAACACTTTAGAAATAAAATGAAAATGAAAATATTTACACCTTTAATAGAAAACGTCTAAGTCAAATTTGAGACAAAAAGGAGAAGGGGGAAAAAAAATACTCACAAAATCAATAGGCATCGTGAATGTTTAATAACTCCCCAAATAAGAGTGAGACACAAGAGAATCAGAAGGCAAAGAAGACCAATAGTGGAGGGCCACCTGTATATATAAAATATTTTTAGAATGGCAGGTTAAAAAGACATTCAAGAGTTAATACTTGTATTATTTCTGTTTAATTTATTTATTTTTACATTAGAAACCGCAAATTAAAATATTTATTATATTTGAACAATTTACTTCAGTCTATTTTAGGTAACCAAAATTTTAAGTAGAAAATTTATTTTAAAAAGTTAACATTTTTTTATTGTAACATCTTAAATTCAAATTAAAATTGCAAACTACATTTAACAACATTCTAATGCAAGAAAACAAGTTGCATGATTATTCCGTAAAAATTAAATCTATTACTAAAAGGGAATTAATCATATTTACTTTATCTTAATTTCTCAGTGATTTCTATCGTCTAATGGTATTTTTTCTACCTTAACTTTCCATCAAAGGTTTCTGGTTATCTTACATTAAAATAACCATATTATTAAATAAATCTTCTCTAAAGAAGTTGTCAAGGAAATAATAACAAAACCATCAGGAAAATGTTAATTTAATTGAAGTTACTGAATAATTACTTTTTTTTTATCGACATTTATTATAGTTTGAATTTCTACCTCTATGAATATTTCCCGTACTTTAACCAAATATATAGGTCGGCTATATTTTATCTTTTTTATTGACTCATATTAATTTCTTGGCTTTCATGTTTGACATTTCTTTTCAATAATAATAATACTTTCATATTAAAATTTATAGCATAGTGCACATTTTGTATTTGTAAGAAAAATGTTTAAAACATCATCACCTAGATATCAATAAAGTACAAATGAATAAAAACTGTTTGTAAAGAAATTGATCAAACTCATATCACACCAATTTTTAGGAATTTTTTATTGATAGTCAACTACCGCATTAAAGCTGCTTAAAACAAAGAGGATGCATTAAGAACCAATCATAGTAAAGGGTACAGCTTTTTAACCTGAGTCCTAATTTGTCATAGAATCGAGAAAGAAAAAAAAAAGTAACAAGTCAGTCATGGCAGTGAGATGTATATCCATACAATAAAAAATATTGGAGTATTTATTCATAAATGGGCAAATAAGAAAAAAAAATTTTTAAACAAAACCACAGAGCACTTTTAAGTAGGAATAATGTTAATACAATTGATTTTTTTAACAAATCAATGAATTTACCATTACAGCTAATTCTATTTCAAATTATATTAGAGGTGACAATTTGAGTCACAAGAAATTTATTCCTTAAACAACACAATAAGGTTGGATCAAAATTTTCTAAAAAAATTAATCATTTTAAATCAACATATTAAAACCATACAATATAAATAAAATGAACACATAAATTCATAAGTAACTACTAACCTGAAAAATTCTACTTCATCAATGATGTCAGGGAGTGCTTGTAAATTTAAGTTGTCCACTTTGTGATTAATGTCATTTATTTTATTCGATCCTATAGAAACATTATCGTGCAAATAATCCAGGCAATTTTTGAGAAAAAATTTTGTCGTTTCATTCGAGATGGCTTCAAAAAGACCATCCAGCTTCTTTAAGTCTTGATTGACATCATCATTTAACAATGATTCAATTTTTATTGACTGTAAAAAAAAATCAATATCACATCAATACAAATTAGTTTTTTTAAGCATATTGAAATTGCATTTTTTAACTCAACATTATTTCAACTATTTTTGAATGCAAATTTTATTCAAATAGTCATTGTTAAAGCTTAAATAATTTTCTCTTTACCCACCCCCTTCTTGAATTATTAATCAATAATTTTTCATTTCTATATTGCATGTTTCCTTGGATTTTAAAAAGATATTTCAAACATTAAACAAATCTACAAAAAAATAAAAAGAATTTAGAATTATTAGAATCTTTTAATATATAATTTTTTTTTTCAAAAGTGGCTTGAAAGTAACTGAGTTTCTGAAAGTTAACAAAAGAGTATTAGAATTAACTGGATGGGCAAAGCAATTTCTCTGCATTAAAGCTTAATTATATGAAAATTCTTTAAATATTTCTCATTATTTATTTATATTTATAAGCCACAATAGAAAAATTGAATAATACAATTATTTTCTATCTGGAAATCAGCACATACCTGATTTTTTACTGAGCTTACAACATCAGAAATTTTTCTTGTTGATGTTTCAATGTCCCCAATACCTTTGTGGGCAGTTTCATTACCATATAGACCAACAGCAAGGGCACCACTAAAAAGAATTACAATTATATATATAATGCAAAGTAATTTACAACAAGTTCCATTATTTTTTATTTTTAAAATAGTAGTTGATAAAACATGTATAACAGATATAAATGAAGAACAGAAAAATTCTTTTGGACAAATAATGACGATTTTTTATGATTAAAATGCATGCTAAATGGTAAAATTAAGATTATAAAGTGTTTATAATTTAGTTTATAAGTCCTATAGATTTATGTCTAATTTATTGAAGCACCCTTGTCCGATTTATTAAAAATTCAAGCATGATATATTTGGAGATCAATGTAGCAGCCTTTTGATTTTCCTTTGCATATTTTAAAATAATATTTCTACCAATAACTTCACACAATTCTTGACGATTCTAGCATCACAGGGGACTCTAATTTTATGAAAGAACTGATGCATTTAAAAGTGGTATTTCAAAGAAAAAACGGGGAAGATTAAAATCAAAAAGGCTTCTAAATTTTAATGCTTTTATATGTTCTGGAAACATTTATAACCACAAACACAAAATACAACATCAAGTTGTCCCATATTTTTACAGCTGTTTACACAGCAGCCACATTTTGTAGATAAAAGAAAGTTTTCCCATTTTTTGCAAATTTTAGGCAATTATCTTTTTTTTTTTTTGTGATTCTTTAAATTAATAAAACATACAAGATTATTATTATTATTTTTTTAAAAAAAAAGGTTCATCAGTAGATACTAATTTGCTTATCTAAAGACATATCTATTTTAACCTCTGAGTCCCCTTTTCTGCCTTCCTCCAATCCAAACAGAGAGCATAAATCAATTCAATATGTTCACAAAAAATTGCTGAATGCTTTGTCAACATTAGATTAGACACACTAAGATCAGCCAGACATTTGATTTAAATCCCTTTAATAAATAAAGCAAGACTATTTTTAATTAAGTAAGCATAATTTACTGGTTCACAGGAGAACTTTTAGCAATCTTGTTATAAGAGAACATTTCTCAAAATAAGTTAATCTTTCTACAAGAGTTATATTGGTCGAATGCTCAAATCACAAACTGATTTTTCTCTTCTATCACACTCACAAATGAATGTACATTTCATCTATTTTTTAAGGACCTTTTAGGACAAGTAAAAATTAAGTATTTTTCTGAGATTCAAAATTTAGCAAAATAAAGTCAAATTAGTTTTCAAAAACTGAAAATTGCGTAGTAACCATAAACATAGCATATAACAATTATA
The DNA here is from genome assembly GCA_026289955.1 of Argiope argentata. Taxonomy (NCBI): domain Eukaryota; kingdom Metazoa; phylum Arthropoda; class Arachnida; order Araneae; family Araneidae; genus Argiope; species Argiope argentata. The sequence goes on from JAOUZG010020842.1 coordinate 3,354,392, forward strand.
AAATGGAGATACAGTATTCTCTGTTTGGTAACAGCAATGAATCACACCAGTACTAAAATAATGATTTTGTTTTTGTTTTATTTTATATATTTTGAAGTTGCTAGATTACCTTTGGGTCATCGCAGATCTTTAACACTATTTTTTTAATGAAAAATATCAATACTAAATTTTTATGTGAATTTTAAAGGAATTGAACTGCTGGAAGATATTTTTTAAATAGATACTGTCTCTTTATATAATAGTACCCAGTACAAGTTTTTAACACTAAAGTAGTTAAATAAAATATGGGAGCAAAACTTTTTAAAAATTACAATATATTATTAAAAATTATAATATTTTATTAAACTATGTATGAATAAGTTTTCCATACTTTTTATGAATGAAATTTGTATTGCCATAGTACTTGTGATGACAATGTAAGAAATTATTGATTTAAATCTAATATGAAAGTTGAAAAGCGTGAATAGCAGTACTGGTGTATTGATATTGAATATCTTTTTATAAACAATTTTTATTCAAAATTTTTGGGTCTGAATTAAACTTTAAAAAAAATAAAACATTTACCAGCAAAGTATAGCAAAAAAGCCCAAAGTCCATTTTAGTGGTGTAATTTTCCTCTTCCTCTTGAAACTTGAATCACAACATCGACATAAGAAGAATATAAGGAAGGCCAACAGAGTAAGAATTAGATAGAAACCAGGAATGGCTATAATAATCCCTAATGCCTTAAAAAAAATAAAAAAAAAAGACATTGATTTTCCATATACAATATAATTTCAACACTTATACAACTAAGAAACAAACACAAAAATTAAAAATTCGAAGAAAAAATCAATATTGACATCTTTTTTTTTTTTTTACAGGGATGAAACACAAATCAACTTATCCTTAAGAAATACTAAGAAAGGAAGAAGTAGAATACAGGGATATTAATGAGACATTCAAATAATCTAACACATAAGTACATATTTTATATTATTTATATGAACACTTAAAACTTTTATCCTATCTAGAAGAACTCTAAATTATTCACAAGAATTTTAATTTAAAACATTACATGCTCACAAAAGATAAGCAGCAATTCTTATTATTCAAGATAAAGTATTAAAATTTTAATTTCATCAGACTTATGATTCTAACTGCTAAATGCCAATATTTTTGTTTAAATGATTCCACTAAAAATATTGGAAAAATTAGAAAAAAATATACTGCAGACTAAATAAACTATTTAATATAGTCCACTTATTAATAATTACAAAGCATATTACTACTATAATATCTCCTAAATTATGGATAAATTTTAAAAAATCAATCATTTTTAGTAAACCTACTATCAAAATGAAGATCCACCTATTAAAATTATTTAACTTTTTAACGATTTCTTAAAAATTGTGATCTTAAATATTACAGACTGAGAAATTACTTTTTTTCTTCCTCTTTGCTTAGTTCCATTATCTAATATAAAAGTATATCTATTTAAAATAAGAATAAAAATTTAGAAAAATAATTTAACATTAAGCATGTACTAGCGGGTGACCAAGCTCCGACCGGAGAAAACCGGTATTGAAGCTAACTCGTTGAAACGTCGGAAATGTGGGACGATTTTCGTACTTGGAAACCATTCCTCGTATTATAGTATAAGATAAAATTAAAACTTAAGCTCCAAGCATGCATTACGAGTAAAAGGGAAAAAATTATCTTATTAATATGTTGCCATCAGATTGAGAAAAACTCAAATTTAAAAAAATAAATTATTATTGCGCATTAAACATATAAAAATGCAATTTTCATCACGTGTCTGCATGAAATGAAAAAATATATATATATGAATATTGATATAGATGGCATATTGGCTATAGATGGCAGCACGTTACCACTTGAAAATTTAAGTAGCCATTATGACGAACTAATAAAGTTTGAAAATATCCTATCTGTAACTCCGAACTGCTCAACCGTAATGCTTCAAAACCGGCACCAATCGATTCCTCGTGGCCAAAAACTCCAGACCCCCAAGTTTACCGGAGTTTATTAATTCTGGGGCGATTTTCGACTTGACAACCATTCCTCGTATTATAGTATAAGATAAACAAGAATAGACAAAACATATTTTAAAAAAGAAAAGTAAATAATTACAAATGAATACAAAATTTATAATAAACATAGAAGTATAAGAAGATTTTTACCTCCAAATATGCACTATTATTTGGATCAAATGTTGCATTTACTGATGAAAATGTTATATCAACATGAGGAAACATATGAAACCATTCAGCAATGTGTGAAATGTGATATGTTTCAGATTGAGTCATATTTAACTAAAACAATAAAACATATTAGTATCTCAATGATAAAAACAAAACAAAAATAATTATACTGTCACATTTAAAGAAAAGCACCAACCCCACATATAATTTACTAAGACATAACAATTATAACAAAATAAATTACATAATTGGCTTTTTTAATTAATAAAAAAATTCAATAACACATAATCTGTATTAAAAATAATAAACATAAAATGTTATCAAAATATGTTTCTCTAAATGATTTCAACAAAAAAAATTGATATTTTATACACTTAATAATTTATACTGCTTGACTAAGCTTCCTTATAACAGCAAATAATATCTAATAAATGATAAGAAAGAGAAAAAGAAAATGGAAAAGATTTCAAAAATTATTTATTGTAAAATAATACCCAGAAATTACACAATAGATGAGACTAATGAAAAGTATACAAATAGAGGCAACATTTTACATCTATACATATGAAAATTTTAATTAAATAGATGTAAAAGCTAATTATGTGAATAATTTATTCAGCATTTAGCCTTGTTTACAGCTCTAGAAGGGAGAGAGGAATTTTTTTCACTTTCAATATTTTTTTATCATGTAGAAAATGTCGTTTTGGAAATGAGGTTTTTGGTGTCAACCAAAAATCTATAAGTGAAAAATAAAAATTTTATTATCTGCACGAACATCTCAAAAAATCAACTTTTAATGTGTTGCTATAGCACTTACAAAAGTTCTGATTTTTTTTAAAAAAAAAAGTACTACAGCAAATAAAACCTAGAAAAATGTCATTTTGAGCATGTGATTATATGAAATGAAATAAATAAGAAATGTGATATTTTTAAAACAATAAATGCAAGGCAAAGTTTTCTTGATTATTTGCAATACTACTAAAGTGACTCATTTATAGAAACAATTAAAATGAATAAAAATATAATTTAACTAGCATGAGCATGTGATAGGTAGAAATAGGTAGAATAGCAAAGGTAGAAATGCAGATTTCATTTCTACCTTTTATTCTTGACATTAAAAAATATTCTAATAAGAACTGTTTAATGTTAACATTAACCAGAGATTGTAATCTAAAGTTTATTACAGAATTATTGTAAGATTCCAATCAGCAAATTTTAATTGTAAATTGCATATAGAATTATTTTAGGCAAATCAAGGTGTGAAGTATTTAAAGAAAATTATCTTTTAAAATTGTAACAGTTTACAGTATATTAAAGAACAATAATAGAAATAATAAAAAATTGTTTGAAGAGAGCATAGGTTAAAAATAAATTGAAATTAAAACCAATCAACTAATTAATTACCTAAAATGACAAAAATTTTTAAAATAAAAAAGAATTACATTAGATGATTGTTAAAATAAATTAAATTAAAAATTTCCCCTTTTTAGTGATATTTTGCATGGATAGAGCTTATTAATTTATTTTTAAAAGATTTATAATTTCATAACATATACAGTCTTAGCCAGACTTTGCCTTCAATACCACATTTACTTTATTTCCCATAAGTAAACTGATCATTGTTAGCATCATATTATTTTATATGACAACTTTAAATAATGTATCTTTTAATATAATTCATTTCTTAGAAATAATTTAATAGAATATAAAAGAATGGCATTTCAGTATTTGTGAAAAATAACTACATGAAATCAATAAATAAATATATTAGCCTAAAACTGCACCCTAATGGGTTCTTTTGGAACTGAAATTTGCTTATCAAAGGCTGCATCAATTAAGGTTACTGTTAGAAAAACATTTGAAATATTTTGAATGTTACCAATCATCTAATAAAAACTGGATAGGGATCAATGAAAAAGAATATAGAAACTGTAAAGCCTTTTAAACCATTAAACTGCAAAATAAAATCTGTTAGTATCTTAAAACTTTTTTTATTTAATTAAAGTCCTATTTTAGAATGCCTAAAACAGAAATATCTTAAGAAGTAATAAAAAGAATTTATAACTGGAGAGATACTTCAGAGAGAAATGTGAAGAATGAAATATCTCTCAAACCTAGAAGATATTTCAACAATGTTGAAACCCTGTAGTAGAATTTTATCAAAATCTTCTCCACATGCAATCACATTAAGTTTAAGATAGTAATATACTCTTTAGAAAATGAATTTCCAGCTATTAATAACACTTTTTAATACATAATTTCTTAGCTAATCTGTTGGATAAATGCAAATTACTTTAATGACTAAGTAGAAAGAAATATTAAATGATATAAATCAATTTAAGTTTTTACTTAGTAGCCACAAAATAACCTTTATTCAATATTATAACATGTTAGCTGAAAAATAGGAGGAAGCTTATTGCTGAAGATACTCTCTATTGGAATTTGATTGGTCACCTGTCAAAAACCAAACATATCCAAAAGTTGGACATTTTAATTATTGTAATATACAACCATGCAAAAAAATATTTACCTTCTTCCCCAAGGATATTTTAAAATTAATTATAGCAATAATAATCAGTTCATAGCAAGACTTTGTTTGAAGTATATTTATTTGTAGATGCATAAAATATTCCTTAACATAAGAATAGATAGGAATCTTTAAAAGATATTTTTTTAAAACCATTACTAGTAAGATAAAATTAGTAACTAGAAAAAAGGCAAAAAATATATAAATAAAGATATTTAAATACAAATAAAGATATTATGAAATCATGCTAATTTAATGCTTCAAATAAATATGACTTCCCTGATTATTTTAAGCAATTATCAATAACAGTTTTAAAAAAGCATCCCTATATTCAAAATAATTGACAAATCAAAGAAATAAGTTACCAAGGCCTAATCACTGATCAAATTTTGTAATTTTTTTAATTTAATATTTTATAAATTTTTTAAAACTTAGGACTCGTAGATACATTCTATATTTCTAATAGAAGTCTCAAAATCAACTCCTTACTATATATTCTTTGGTGGAAGGGTGGAGGGACCTTTGACAAATTCCTGAATCCCGTAGCTATAATTACTACATTGTCTTCAACACTTCCGCCCCCATTATTTACATTTTCCACTCTAAAGAACTTAACTGAAATGCATAGTATCCAATTAAATTAATAGTCTCTAAATTAAAATATTTCATGTGACAAGATACTGTTTGTTAAAAATTATTTAACCTCATTAAATCAATGCCGTTTATACAACTGGCAAACAACTCCCTTATTTTGAGTGCAGTCACAATTTAATAGTTCAGTTGTAAACATTTATTTCTATAAGCTATAAATTCTTTCCTAATAAAAAAACCAAATATTAATATTATATTATAAATTTAAAAAAGAAATTAATACACAGCTAATATCAGAATATTGAACCATAATAAATGGAACAAAAATTTCTCAATTTAATTTTCCCATTAATCCTTTATGATGTAAAAGCACAGTTCAAAAATCATATTTTTCTAACTAAAGGGCTAAAATTTTTATGCTCTTGCAGATGCTAAAATTCTATAAAATAGAATCCGTAAACATATCAAAAGTTCCTTGAATCCTTAAGTTAAATCAATATGACAAACTCTTTCCAAATTAGAAAATGTCATCTACTACATAGGAAGGCAAAACCTCGGTACTTAAAAAAAAAATTTATATGATCAATCTGGACTAAAACAGAACTTTATTAAATTTTTAAACATGCAAAATAATAATGATAATAAATACATAAATTATTTCTGAAACAGTTTCAATTTGTTTAGCTAAAATATTTATTAACTTTTCAATGCATAAATTGCTAGAGTATATATTTAAAATAATAGAATATTTATTACATAATTGATATGCAAAAATAAATTTACATTTATATTTAAAGTACTTTAAATTAATAATAAAATTTAAAAATACAACAAAATAATTATTTCTCCTTCCAAGCAATATTATTTTATTCTAACTATAAAAAAACCATGAAGATTTCTCTTATATTACTAAATATTGTCTGAGTTATGGCATTATTTTTTTATCCTTTTTCACTTGTAATATTGCATGGTTTGTTTCAGTTCATCTCCTTACCCAATAATTCCTTTTATTAGGCAAAAAATTTGTGATCCAGAAACATAATATTAACTTTCCATGAATGATTACTTGAACTTTTAAGAAGTGGGAGTAATAATGATTTGATAACTTTTACTATAATTTGATGATATTTATTTCTTTCATCTTTCCTTTGGTTTTTTTTATTAAGAGATGATAACAATGGGAGAGAAAAAAATACAAAAATCAAATTACCTTCAGTGCCTGACTAAGACAGGGGCATACAGGACAGTTGTCCAGGGCCCTCACATTGAATAGAAATTTTATTTTGTTTCCTTCTTTAATGAATGTTCTTCATTACTAGAGTAGTAAAGTTGTGGAAGCCCCAAAGAAGTTTTTGCCCCAAGCCCCAACTAGGTTAAGTCAGGCCCTGATTACCTTTTCATAAAATGAATAGATAGATATACTCTCTATCATAATAAAAAATCTAATTCATAATGTAATTGAACAAAAATGAAGTAATCATTTTAACCCAAGCATAGCCCCTTAAATGTTAAAATGCATTCAAGGTTTTTTTTTTTTTTTTTGTGGGTGTGTCCCTGCCTTTTCTAACTTGGTCTAACATGATGATGATAGATAGTTGACAAGAAATTTAACCCTTTGCGGTTGGTAAATTTTTCGCTTGGGAGTACTGAATTGGCAGCTGAAATGTCTGAAATGGCTAGCTTTTTGTTAATCTCAATTTTTGTGGAGTGATCTTTCGAGACGTGATCATGCTGCCACAGCGGCGACACCGACTTCTACAGCAGATTACAAATGCCGCCACAGTTGGCGGCACCAACATCCAAGGGTTAAAATTTTCAATTACAGTAGAATTCAAACAAAACTATTAGTTCAAAATATTCTGAGAAGAACGCATGTTATTGTTTATGCTTCAACAACTACCAAAATATCAACCATATATTTGTCAATTAATATATAAAAATAAAAAATTTTAAGTTCATAAAACAGAAGGAAGGGATCAAATACTTTGGGCAAATGGTGCACTGTTTTAGAAAGTTTCATTGTAGTTAATTATACAGAGCAAGATGCATCTCATGGGTTCTAAAATTTTGTTAATTAATATATGTTTTATTATTTTTAAATCATATTGCTATTTACAGAGATCCATCTACTATTTCAGACTTTTGCATGAAACTTGTCGAAAATCAGCATTTAAAAGGAAATAAGCATGAATGAATAAAATGACAAGATATACTTAAACATTATAATTATTTCATATAAGTTATAATAACCACATAATCACAATAAAATTCTTCTTACTGCACAAACTTAATGTTACTTTTAATATGTATTAAAATTGCAGGTACTAATTAAAAAGTGCCTGAAATATTATCAAAAAGTTACATAGCTTAGTTACAGTTTAATAAATATCAACTTTTAAAATTGCGTTTAAACAATAATTTCCTGTATCATCATAAAAATCTAGCTATTTCAATTAATTAATGATGAAATTTCAACATTGCAAAGATTTTTTAATATCTACATTAAAATGAGAGTCGGAAATGTATTAATTTTTTTTTTACTAATGATAACTAGGACAAATAGATGAAATTTTTGAAAGCTTATCGGGAATAATATTTTGTCTGCCAAATGCTAATAAACATTTTGGAATGGAAGAAGAATAAAATAATAATAAAAACATATATAATAATAAAACCCACACAAAAGAACATAGAGGCATTTAAATGACACCCAACTGAAATTCAAATTTCAATTAATAAGGAAGCTTACTTATGAAGGTAACAATCAGATTTTTACTGGTTCATACGCACTGTAAGCCTATTTAGTTCATTTAAATCATCTCATAATACAATTCATCGAATACGTCGATGGTAAAAATCTCAATATAAGATTGAAAACTTAATACACTTAGGTATTTCAGAAACACATAATTTGTTTTGGAAAGATCACTACTAATCAGGAAATTTTCACCCAACAACCAGGAAAAGCAACCAAACCAACTATATCGGCATCACGAGATAGAGTTGAGTTAGCGTATCAGTACGTCTTGCAGTTCTTCTTTTTTTATTATTTTTGTTGTTATTTCACTTTTCACATAGCTTTTTTAAATTTAAATTCTTGTCTAGCAAAAAATGTTGGATAGGGAGTACTCTATATTTTTTCAAACAATCTTGTAAATGCTCGACAATTTTAAATTTTTTTGTAAATAAGTTACTATAAATATAAAGAGGAATTAAGTAGAATGAATATGGCAATACTCTTTTTAAGAGAAGCTCTGAAAGAAAAAGCCAGGCTAAATAGGAAGCAGCAGACGAGCAGCGTGAAAACAAATCGCGGTATTGTGTTTAGTTTTTTACGTACAAAACTTTTAAATAATGTCACCTTACGATGACAAGTATATTGTAAAAAAGATCTGTGTTGATATATTAATAAGGATTTTTTGACAAGGAGTTACATTTCATTTTAAAAAAGGAATTATCACAATTAGTAATTCTTTGTTGCAAACGACTGATATAACAATTCACAGCATAACCTCAAACAGGTTTAGTTATCTTTCTCATGATTTTCAACATAAACATATATTATACTTTCACAATCATGCTTGTCCTCTTGACATTAAAAGCATTACTTTAAATATAGACGTTCTCAAATTAATATGTGTGCAACAGATGTTTTTACGCATGAGTTGTTTTCAGAACTATAGGGTTTTTTTAAATTTAAAATACTTTGAAACTTCTTGCTTTCATTTTTTTGTTTGTGCCTGAATGTAAGATTATATTACTCTGGATTTTTTTTCCTTCTTATAATGGTTATTTTTCAACTCATATGATAATTTTAAAAGCATTTCTTCATTCATAAGTCTGGTCAGAATAGTTTTGGCTGTTAGCTCTCCCTTTTTTAATTCTATCGTTAACAGTAATGCATCTTAACATTAATTTTTTTACTACTTTTACTGTAAATTAATTTTGTTTTACATTTCTTAGTTTCCAAATAATTCAAATTTTGTTAAGATTTTTTTATGTTCTCTTTAATAATTAAAATGAATGCATACAAGGAACATAAAATTTACTAATACATTGCATTTATAACTTATTTTTTGTTTTAAAAAATTGGACTTACTTGGCTCAATTTGTTATCAATCTTTTAAGTGTGTTTTCTTCAATTATAAATTATAATAAAAACTCTCATGGTACCAAAATTCCATTTGAAATTTAAAAATAATTTTTCAAAATACTGTAGTAAAAGATATTTACTGTATTATATTTTCGTTAATGTAATCAATATAAGTACATCAAATTGTATATAAATTGCAATTTTTTTTCCAACTCCATACTTGTTTGTACAGTATCCCTCCCTTTCCCTAATAGTAATAATTTTTAAAAAAATTTTGTATGAAACATTGTTAAATAGCTTTACTTCATATCTGATAATAAATTACTTGTGAATTAAGAAAAATTAAATTCTGTTAAATTATATAACTCTAAATTTGTTTTTTTCTTTCTAATATTAATTCATTAGATAATAGAATTATAATTTTGTTTAAAAACTTCTTAAAAATTGTACTAAGAATGTAATAGTGATAAATATTCAACGTAACTCACTTTAGCTTATGAATATGCTAATCTTTTAGTTTAACTAATATTTTCGCATTTGTAAAAGTAAATATGCAAAATAATTATTAGAAGTCTTATCCAAAACTTCAAAAGGTTTTCCAAAAATTTGATTATTAAAAAAAAAAAATCTGTGACTTCAAGATAAAATTTATTAGCTTATTGTTTAATCTTGTAAAAAATAGGACTGTTTCAGCAGTTGTGAGAGGCCATTAATTAGTTCCCTTTATTATTTAAATGAGCCATTTCTTCAATTTTTCTGAATGACTTTAAAATATTTTTTAATAATAGTCTGCTCATATCTTTAACTTTTTTGTAATTTTAAATTTTACAGAATAGAAATTGTTTTCAGTGGTATTATTTAAAATGATTATACACATGATAGTCACTGATTAATTGCACTTTCTATACATTTAGTTTTTATTTAAAAAGGTTTCTTATTCTAAATTCTTTTCTAAATAAATATTATAGGATATTCTATCAAATATTTATTATATGGGATTTAATGGAATTTTTTAAAAATTTATATATATATATATAAATGCAACTCGAAATGCGTTGCTAAGCACAAAACTTAAGAACAGCTCGGCCGATTCAGCTAATTTTGTAAAATATTTTCGTTAAGACACGAAAATGGTTCTTATGGAGAGAAAAAAATGAAAAAACTGCATGGAAAATAGTTAAAATGACACTTTTCTTATTTTCCCGCCAAAAATCTTCATTTCCTTCCCCCACACCACTGAGTTAGATAACGGGCAGTAATAAATTATGATTTGTTTAGAAAGAAATACGCGAAGTCAGTTGGTTTTCATTCTTAGATAACGGGATGTTTAAAAAAGAAAGAAAATAGTTGCTTTTATTATTAGTTGATATGAATATTTAATATATGCCTGCTCAAAATAAAGTCTGGGCAGGGAAGAAAAAAAGTAATAACAAAGGGAAAAAAAGGGTTTATATAATGAAAAGTAGTGAAAAAAAAGGATAGAAAAGAAAAGAAGAGTGTGTGTGTCACCATTATTTCGTCTGTGCGAGGCATTTTCCAAGCTGTTTTTAAGCTTTTGCATCTCTTGAAAACCAATTGTTTCTTTATTTGTTTAGTGTGTTTACATTTATGAAAATTTGAATATCATTATTCTATAAAAACAGAATTTTAGACCTTTCTCTCCACCATTTAAGTAAAATATCAATTCCGGGATAATCATTGCTCGGATAGAAAGAGAAACATGAGTAGTACAGTGAACAGATCATCTGAAGAAAATAATAATAAGTAATACTATAAATGAATTATATGATTATCAAAATGTGTTTGGTTTTAAAATATTTTGGTGAAAAACCTGTTATGAGACACAGCTACATAAAATATTAGCGAGCATTAATACTGGCGAACCGACTGGTCGCCAAAGGCGGCTAGTATATATATATAAAGGGTTTTTTTATTGTTAAAAATTGCTATACATATTTAAAGCAAAATAATACAAATTTATCTTATAATCCCAGTTTTACAAATATTTATCTTATATGTATTAGCATTAAACTTTCAATTATACTTGATCAAGTTATTATTCGAAAATTGAAAAAATCAATTATTTATATGCCTTGTAGCTTTAATAGGAAGGCTCATTTTGATAATTGTTGCTCTTTAAAATCTTATATAATTTTTTAAAATTATATTGAAACATATTGATTTCATGATACAAATGATAAAATGCATTATTAAAAAAATCTATTTATAATGTTTGGAACATTTTAATTTTCCTTTTAGTTGTTTAAAATGGAAGATAATACAGAAGCATCTGTTGATCCTGGAGCCAGTTTAACTAGACATTATATGACTAGATATGATTCAGAAGGTAGATATTTTTATCAACTATTATTCAGAAAGTAGCATTTTTTTGTTGTTGTTGCTTATTAAAACCTTGATATCCAATTGTTAGAAGTGTCAACTTCCTGATTTAAGGAACTAAATAAAAGAAGTTTTTAAAGTTAAATTTTTTTTTTTTTTTAAATCCTGTTACTGAGCTGTAAAAATTCTGAAAATCTGAAAAACAGTTTTCCTTACCATTACATGCAGAATGTTCATTTATGTTATGTTCATTGAATTGAATATTAATAGCATAATAAAATTATTATTTTAATAGCATTAATTGAGAATATTATAAAAGCTTAAAATTTTTGCTACATTAAATTATTTATAATTTTTCATGAAAATAATGGCTTTGTCTTTTATATTGGAATATTTAGTTTCAAATGCAGATGCTTTTTTTTGTTTAATATTTTGATTTCATATGAAAAGCCATTTTTTATTATTTTCAGACCATCATGCTTGTATGGTTTATATCGGTTATCGTGTCCCAGGGTACAGAAGAAGAAATCATAGACGCAGGCATAGCCAACAACATTATTATAAACCGGGATACAGTGGTGAAACAGATTGTGAACATGATGTGAGTAAACCAGGTATGAGAAATAATTTCTAACTATAATTCGTTATTATTTAAAGTTTGATATAACCTGCATGTGGAAAAATTTTAATATTGTAGATTCTATATCTATTGTATTTTGTGTTTGTTTGCTGATCAGTATATTCATATTTTAATTTAGTGTAAGCATTTTTTTTTTGTTGTTGTTCAATAATAGGGTGGTTAAAGCAATCATTTTTAGAGACAAAAAACAAAACTATATGTAATATTTTGTGAAAGATAGCTTGAAACAAAATTCAACAATAACAATGCAAAAAATGTTCTTGAGGGAAAAAAATTAAAGCAGTATTTAATTAATAAAAAAAATTACTGTGCAATCTCAAGAAGACAAAATCCACTCTTTTCATTGGCAAATTATTCTTTAAAAAACTTTATATATATACATAATTTTTGCATTCTATTTAATTTCTAGTAACTCCTCCATCAGAAAGGGTACATTTTATTCTGGGTGAAGAGGAAGATGGCACTCATGAACCCCATCCCTTGTTCAGTGAAATGGAAGAATTGTTTCAAAAAGGAAATGATGTTGAATGGAGGGAGACTGCACGGTATTATTAAACTTTTGTTATTAAACAGTTGTTATTAAACTTTTAAAAATTATTTTGAAAGTATTATACAAGTCAATGGAAGTTAAAACATTATTGAATAATTGTCTATCAAAATTTAATATAACATGATGTTTATCCTGTGTCAGTAACTAAATTCTAGCTCAGGAAGTGTAAAAGTAATTAAAATCCAATTTAATTAATACATTTGTCTTGCCAGAAATTTCCTTGATTTATAGCTGTTTCGAAATATAATTTTCTTTTAAATCTACTGATTATTCATAAATTGTAATTAATTGACCAATTGATATTTAATAATTATTTTGTGGGTTTAGTATATTTGAAAGTCTATAAAAGGAAAGGAATTTTATTGTTAAATATAGTCATAATTTCTTTTTCACTATAGTTATTTAAATGAGAAAAAGAATTTATTCTGAAGTAATATTAATAGCATAGTTCTTAGCATTAAAAGTATACAGTTTAAATCTCTGTAGGCAATGTCTGTTTCTTTAACAACCTTTCTTTTGTTTTGCTCTGAGAGAATTAGTAACAGAGTGCTACTATTAATTTCAAATGGAATAAAATCCGACAATTATAAAGTGAATTGAATTATATTCCAAAGAATCTTGTATAAAATGAATTCATGCATTTTGGAAGAGGTATTTTTTATAAAATACCTTCCTATATGTTTATTTATGTAGTGAAAATAAATGAAAAAAAAAATGTTTTTTCCTGTCACCACCATTTAGAAATATTTACTAGCAGCCTTTGAATTCTAGCTGATTAACTAGGACTAATAGTTACTAAAATTTTCAATTAAATATTTTTTTGTATTGTGGTCTTATATTCAGCTAAATATTTTTAATTTCCTCATTTTAACAGATATATAATTCATACTATTTTGAAAGATTTATGCTGTTCTGTCTCCTATACATTTTTCTTACTTACTGTTAGCTCCCATAAAATTCATATATAATGGATAAAGTTTATTATTCCTAACATAAAAGAATGTAAATTTTGGGATTTTTCTCTATGTTAATATTTTTGGAGTATATATTTAAATCAATTACAAATTCTTTTCCGAATTAAATATATTGCTTTCTTTCTTAAAATCTACTATGTCAATAATTATTTATATTATGACCTAAAATTAAATTTTGTGGTTTTGCTCATTTCTTTTTTTTTTATACCAATAGTAATTTGGATTATGAAATAAAGACAAAAAAGAAAATAAATAAATAAACTGCTATTTTAATAGTGATTTTATCAATAATTTTGCTGCCCTTTCAAAAATTTGTTTTCCTTTTTTATAAAATTAATATTTATGTTGTATTTAATGAGAAACATCTAGGGCTTGCTCTAAGGGTGGGGGGGGGGAGGAAAAGTTTGTAAAGGAAAAAAATTTCAGAATAGTAGACTATCAGTTATTACTTGTCCTCGAGAGCAATCTAGTTTTAAAGTGAAAAATTTTTTTGATTGTTTTGAACCTATTTTAAGTTTATTTTAAATGTGATTGTAGTGTGTATATGAAATTTTTTAAATATACTTTTGATTATTTTTAAGTATCATAGTATATGATTAATATTAAGTTTGGTATAGCATTTGTTGTTTAATAGTACTTTCACTTCAAGTCTTATAAGTTGGGCCTCAGAATTTTATAAATGCATACATTTGCTATAATTAGTTCCTATATAATCAGTTTTCAGAATTTTTTAAATGCTTTTATTAATTATGAATGCAAGAATTGCAATTTATGCCTGAAGTTGGACTGCTATAATCTTCAAGCTTTTTGAATTGTGTGCAGCTCATCAGGCATTTCTATATGTTAAACTGTTCTTGTCAAATAATCTTGTATAAGATTAGATGTTAATTCTATCTAATATTTTATCTTTATTAATAAATTCAATTGTTTGAAAATTGTTGTTTCCAATTAATTAAATTTGTTTTAAATAAAACCATTAAACATAGAAATGTAGTGTCAGACGTATAAGCCAGATAATATCCTTCGAGCTGAAGGGTCCCTTTTGCTCGATCGGTATGATACTCGGCTACAGGATCAAACGTCGCAGGTTCGTACCGCAACCTTCAATCGCTACAGAAAAAAATTAATCAAAAAATTAGTAATGGGGAAAAAATAAGTTTTTAAAATCTTAAGGTATTTGCCTACATTGAAAATAAATTTTCAGCAAACAAAAAGTATTTACTTTTTATTGATTTATTTGATAATATATACTTTTTAGTTCCCAAAACTGTTTCTGTTTTACAGTGCTTAGGAAGAAAACTAGAACTTTAAGTAAAAATTCTTCATGTAGAGATGCTTTCACAGTATTGCAGATATTGTAAAGTTTTTCTAGGCTATCTTATAGCATCCGTTATCTAAATCCACTCATATTTGTTCCCATTATTAGGACCCATCTGTACGAATGGAATCTTTTTTATAATATATGTAGTGGAATTTTCATCACTAAATTAATGTATGGAGAACATATCCATAGGAGAGTTGGTATTTAAATCTGCTCAAGTCTGCTCAAGTCATCAAGTTGACATCAATTGATGAATTGCAAAATTATTTCAGAATTGTTATCCTTAGTATTGTGAGCAATCTCATGAAAGAACATTCAGCTATTATAGCTTCTTTTTATCTTTGTTGCTCTACTTCTTGACATCTAATGAGTGAACAACATCCACAAGGTAAAGAGAGCTAGTGCAGATATCAAAAACATTTAGCTATGTCATCAAGCTAAAAATACAAGAAAGTTCATCTGGTCTTCATAATGCGGTGTTAAATCATGTAAATCTTTGGAACTCAGTGATACAGAGACTTCAAGTGACTAAAATCTACTTGGAAAATGTTTCATGGAAAAACTCATTCTTTCAATGGAATTATTTGATTAATAATGCCTCCCCCCCCCAAAAAAAAGAAAAACATTTGTTGAGTTGACAACTCTTAAACTGGTTATCAATATTGCAGTTTTATTCAATTCATTATGGACTTTTCTGGGCTATTACCAGTCTTAGATGAAATGCATATCTCTGCAGGATATGTTACTAAAAAAGAATTTCAAATAATGGTTGGATCTTGAAAGGTAACTTTTAGGTCTTGTAAAGGGCACTCTTTAGGTCTTTCTAAACTGTCCAGAAAAAAATTAGGAGCACTAAGATAGCAAAAATTAATTCATAGTGGGAGGAGGGAAGCATAACTTGTAAAAATGGTGAGTTTTGAAGGAAATTATACTTTTCTATTGGTAATGAAATCTTTGTTTGTGATTTCTCAAAACACAATTTTTTTAAAAATTTCAAATTAAAAAAAATAATAATTAAATGCCTAGCCTGCATAAAATTTGGCATGATTAATTAGCTGTTGCTAAATTATATAGTAGGCCCAATTATATATATATATAATTATGATTCATAGCTAAATTATGTAGTTTTTATATTTACAAAACAATGAAAAATTTGAAGAAGGGGAGGCTCATATTTTGCCTTGAAATATCTTATAATTTAGAAATGGCATAAGATATTGTAAAATTAGTGTTACAGGACCTAGGTAACATACATATGATTATATATATAAAAATTAATTTTATTATAATTGTTTCTGTTAAGGGAAAGGGGCAATTTAATGAGAAAAAAAATATGTTGCAATATTTTTAAAAGTTATTGAAAAGAAACATTAAATTGTACTGATTTGTAATTAAAATTTTAAAAAAGGCACACATTCCCACCCAGATATTTTGGATCAAATGATCTAGTCTGCAGAATGCCAATACACATAAATATTATAAGAAAAGACTACAGTATTAAAAAACACGTTGAAGAAAACCCCTGAAAAAATCAATTCTAATATAAAAAATATTTTAAATTATTTTTTCAAAGGTGTTGTATCATTATTTTTCTGTATAAATTTTGTCAAATGTGTTTTGCATTGCTGTATCTTTCTTTCTTTCTTTTTCCATTTTTGTGTGTGGTAGGCTATGTTGTTGATGAAAGTTTGTTAATAACTGACAAAATGAGTCATACATTTTTTGTTTAATCATTTAATTTTAAAACATGTGCATAACTGAAAATTGTTTGCTTTGAATTTTTTTTTCCTTAAAATATCTCCATCACTTAGAATATCTGAAATCATCAAGTTTGCAATATACTTTAACTATTAACCTTACATACTGATTTTAATGATGCTGTAATTTGTTTTTATTAAGAATTTTTGGTGCACTTTTTTTCTTCATGATCTTGTCTTAATATCAGGAGTTCATATAAATCCTTGCTTTCAATGTGCAAATTCAGCTAATGGATTTCCGCTGTGGTGAAGTGATATTATTATTATTTTACTTTTGCCCATTTGATGATGATGCAAGAACTTGAATAGTTAAAGTAGGGATGCTATGCATAACAAACTTTTTATTTTGCTCATTTTTGAACTCTTGAAATGAAATATAATTTATACATGTAATGTTTAGAAAAAATATTAAATAGATTTTTTTAATTAATTAAAATTAAAGTTTTAAATAAGTTATCATACTTATCACTTCGTAAGGAGATGTAATTGAAAGTAACATAAGCTAATAAAAATCTTATCTGAGAGATGATTAAATAGGCTATTACACTTTTCTGGGAGAGGTGGAGCTAAACTGACTACTTTCATTTCAACAAAACTAGAGTTGAAATGGAGAATTATAAAAAATAAATAAATGTTTTTATATTATTGATTAAGTTAATAATATATACCATTTTAAATGATGACAAAACATTTTTAAAATATAATAGTTGGATCAAATTTGAAGAGGATGTGGAGGAAGGAGGCAATCGATGGTCCAAGCCACATGTTGCAACTGTTTCACTGCATTCACTTTTTGAATTACGAAGCTGTATATTAAATGGCACTATTCTGTTGGACATGGATGCCAGTTCTTTAGAAGAAATAACAGGTACTATTTTTTATTTGCTTTACTTTTTTTTTAAAAAAACTTTATTTCATTTTATATTATTTTTAATTTATTCTTTTCTAGATTTAATTCTTGAAAATATGGAATCCAGTCAACAAATCACAGTAGATGTTAAAGCCAAAATCAAAGAGAGTTTGCTGAAACCTCACCGTCACCAACATCAGCTACAAGATGATTGGTCAGACAAAGGTTCACGTCTTCCAATAATCAGGTCTTTAACTGATGTTCGGCGGAATTCATCAAAAATGAACTCTTCCAGTAAGATTAAAAAAACATTTTTCCGTTTTGTTTTATATAGTTCTATAATTATTTACATCCTTGTGGAATGATCGAGTTATAAGATTAATTGCAGTGTATTAACTACTATATATTCATCTTAAGAAAAAATCAAGATATAAACATTCTGAAATTTCAATTAAAAATTATTTCTGAATCAAACTAAAAAAGGTACAATTGTATTTAGAGAGTGCCAATGCTGCTACTACTAAAACACAGATTAGGAAATCTTAACCAAATTAGTTAAAATATTGAGTTAATTAATCAAGAAGAATAAAAAAAGAATTAAGGAATCTTGCTTGAAGACTTTCTCAAGAATCACCCTCAGGCAGAGGATTTTTTTTTTCGTGGTGGGCCTGATTTTCATCCAGCAATATTGACTCCCTCAGGATCCAAAAATCTCCTGAAATTAAGGCCTTAGAGATAACCAGTTAACCATGTAAATAAAACAATAAATTATAGCTTCCAGTTTAAGCAAACACAACACAAATTATAAAAGATTACTCAGAAGCCAAAAATCATTAAAATAAAAAGGAAAGAACATACTAATAGCTGGTTAAACTACTCTAGTTAGTAATTAAATTTTTAATATTATTTGTTATTTCAATACAAGAAATTTTGTGATTACAAACCCTTTTAATCCTGTTAAATTTTGAAAAAATTACATTTTTGAAAATTTTAGAGAATGCAGAGAATGGTAATTAGTAAGTTTTATTATTTTATAGTTGAATTAAACCCTTTTATCGTACATAACTTCTAATGTTTTACCATTAGAAATTTCAATTTTTAAATCCTGATATATAGTTTCAAGTTGATTTTTATTTGTTTAATTTAGAATTAACTGTTTTGATTAACAATTAGTAACAATATTAATATATAAATTTAACAAAGGTATGTCATCATATATCTCCAACCATTTATTATATTTATACAAATATTTATTTTTCGTAGTAATGTTGGAAAACATTGCCTAAAAGCACTTGGGAAAGCCATTTCTATTGAAATTTCCTTTACTGTTTATAAAAATTAATTCCTAATGGTAAGTTAATGGTAAAAACATAATTTTTGATAATTCAGTAATAATTTCATAAATTCTTGTCAGTTTTTTTTTTTTTTTTTTTTTTTTTTTTTTTTTGTAATAATAGACTGAATTTCTGTAATATTTCTAACTCTACCCATTCTAATCTAAACCCTTAAAATTTTCAAAAATTTAATTTTTTCACAATTTAACAGGAATAAAAAGATTTGTAATAACGAAATTTCTTATATTCAAGCAACAAATCTCATTAAAAATACTACTAATAAATTTCTCAGAAATGTTTGCATTGGAGAAATTTTAATAAGAGAGGGCTTGTCTTTCTAATCTTTTTGTACAACTAAAAACATGCTTTCTGGTACATATGAACTAACTCAATAGATGACACTAAGACCCTCTAATTATTACTTAAAATGACAAAAAAAAAATTATACATGTGCAAGTAGCTTCAATATAGCTTTGAATTAAACCTTTTTAGTAGAGTAGTTTTACTTGCTACTTGTATTTTCTTTCATTTTTGTGTTAAGGGCTTTTGGCATGCGAGTGATTTTTGATAACTTTTGTTGTGTTTTGTTTAAATTGGAATCTATAATTTATTGTCTTATTTTTGTGAAAACTGGTTCTCTAAAGCCTCAATTTCTGGAAATTTTCAGATCATGAGGAGTCAGTATTGTTAAATGAAAATCAAAGCCCCCCCCAAAAAAAACCTTATTTGAATCTGTGTCTGTGGATGACCCTTGAGAAAATCTTCAGGCTGGGTTTATAATTTCTTTTTTTATTATTATTCTTTTTGGTTTGTTAATTTAATATTTTTACTAATTTGGCCTATTTATCTTAATTAGAAATATATTAATGAATTTGTAAGGATCCATTTCTTTTATTGTGTCTATATTACTAAAAAGGGAACAATTTTAAAAACCTGAAATATTTGTGAATTTTTTCAGAATTTGTAGTAATAAGCTCATTTGTATGCAAAACATTCATATATTATTTAAAGTAAAGTGTATATACTTTATCTTATTATATTTTAAACTCTACCACAGTTAAATTGAGACTTTTCAAATGAAGTAATGCAGAATTTTCTTTTATTTATTGAAATCAACTAATGAAATATTTTTTACCTTTAGATGAATAGAAACTCATTTAATAGAATTTTTTTTTGGAATAATGTGAATGAAAAGGAATTTAAAACTGCTCTTGAATTTAAATGAAAGTGTAAGGCAAACAGGTTAAATTCAAGAATAAAAGTATACATTTCTTATTTAATGTAATGTTACAATTAGTTTGGGTGAAATTGATTCAGGATTTAATTTCACAATAATATATTTTGCAGTAAAATGTTCAACAAAAATTTTTCTCAAAAAAAAAATTGTTATAGAATTATTTATAAAAAATATTGTTCAAATGCATGTGCTTACTTCATATTTTGTATTTTACTGTTAAGATATTTTAAGTTTACATAATTTTGTGTATTCATCTGGGTTTTTTTTTAAATCATGGATTGCATGAAAAAGTTGATATGTGGGAAAAAAGGGGTTTAAAAAAAGAA
The DNA here is from genome assembly GCA_026289955.1 of Argiope argentata. Lineage (NCBI taxonomy): Eukaryota > Metazoa > Arthropoda > Arachnida > Araneae > Araneidae > Argiope > Argiope argentata. Next base: position 3,375,136 of record JAOUZG010020842.1, read on the forward strand.
AGAGAAATATATTTTTATTAAAATTTACCTAAACTTTTAAATAAAATTGAAGATTGAGTTGGAAACAGGTTAATTCTCATTATAAATACTTAATGTATTGTTTATAGTATTGTCAAACTTTTAATAACTTTTCCAATAAATTCAACACTATAATTATGTCTTATTAATTAACTTTAGATGAAAGATTTTTGGTATTTTTCTCCAAATCCTAATTATCTCAAAAGTGACAAAAGGGGGGGGGGATTGCCAAATAATGAAAAAAAAATTGAAATAAATATTGGATGTTATCTTAATATAGAATTTATAGATTCACTTATATATATATATTTTTATTATGCAGTTCCATTTTTATCAAAATTTATTCCCTATAAAATTTGTATTTTCAGTATTAAGTATTGAACTATTTCAGTTAAAATTGCCATGGATTATTAAAATGAAATAATATAATACAATTATTTAAATTGAATGAAAATGTTTTTACTATTTCTTTTAATGAAATCTTACATTTAAAGGCTAATTGGTTTCTGTTGGCTTACTCAATGGTTTCTATGGTATTTTTTCAAATTTATTTCTTTAAAACTTTTAATATTTACTCATTCTTTACTATTGTTATATGCTTAGAGTATGCACATTCTAACAATGCTTTAGTATTTCAGTGCTTTGCTGAAGATACTGTTTTGGCTCTAATTTGTTGCATGTCCTGCTTCTGTAATTAATGTGTAGATCTATTTGCTTCCAGATGCTTTAACTTTCTTCCATATTTTAAATCCACACACATCCTCTGTTGTGGAGGAAAGAACAAATACTACGGGTAATTAATATTTCTCTTTTCTTATATCTCATATGACAGAAGCATGAAATTTCAATGAAAATATTTAGGATATAATTTATGAGGCAATAAATTAGAATACTATGAAAATCATTAGTATATTTTCAATATCAATTAAAAATATACAGAATACTTACAGATTATTTTTTTGTATCTCCATCAGATATCAGATTTTTTTTTCAAAGACCTTCTAAGCTATTCAAGTTTGCATTTTTCTATTAAAAATGTTGCCTTATGTGTAAGCTTTGCATGTTGAATCATTCTTGATTTTAGTGATATGGAGGAATTTTTAATTTAAAATGGATTATATCAATGATAAATGATCTTACAAGTGTAACACAGAAAAAATCTCAACATTTTATTCTCATGTGAAATATAGAATTAAATATTTATCACTCTTTTTAAAACAATGATTACATTACTATAGTCTCTGAAATTCTATAACACTCACTAAAAGAAGTTGGTCGATCTGTACTTATATTTATGTATACTTACTAATTCTGGTTATCAAATAGTTTTAGGTTTCATAAATGCCCTTTGCATCTGTGATGAATTGAATTGAACATCTTCATTCTCCTATAACTAGATTGAAAATAATACAGTGATATTTCTAACTTTTTGAATTTTAAAACTTGATTCTATCATCTGTCCTGTGTTTTTATTTATTAATAAATATTTTGCCATTTTTATGTTCTATGATTTGCAAAAATATTAAAAGACAAGAAGAGAAAATAAAAATTTCAATATTAACAAAATTTAGGAAGGTTTTCTAATTTTAATTTTAGGGTTTAAAATTAGCTTATAATAATCATAAAAATAAAATTAATTGAATTAAATGGAAAAATAAAAGAAAAAAATTAATATTTATCAACATTGAAAATATTTGACAAAAGGCATGATAGGGTTAGTTCTTTTTCAATGATTGGGTACCAATATAGGTTTTTATATTCTATCTTGGTCTCACCCAAATTTCCATTTTTTATTCAATGTGATTCATTTAACACTTCTGGGCATAAACATAAAATTAACAGTTTTTCCTGCTGTTACCTCCCCACCTGCCATTGCTTTATTTTATCTTGGAAGTTTAGAAAATTATATAATGGTTATGTGGTTGCAAAATTGGGTCAAATTTATTAATCATCATTTGATAACTATTCGTATGCAAGGAAATCTTATAATTGTTTCAGCAGAAATTTTTTTTTTAATTAAAAAAAAGTTTGTCAAACAGTTTTGAATCATTAAAGATGAGAAGTTGAAGTTGATGAGAATATTGAAGAGACTTTCATTAGTAAATTCAGTATCAATTCATTAATTGTTTCAAGACCCTTTTCTGCTGTCTTTGTCTTGAACAATGGACATTGCTGTTTATTAAAATTCTGAAATGATTAATTATGGATTGTTTTCAAGAAATTGAACGAATACCTTAAACTTCAAATTAATTCATTTCAAAATAGACTTGGAAAAACATCATGCCATAGTCTTTTTCAGTCAAATGAATTTTATTCTACAAAAATATAAAGACTCTTTGCATCTGCTTGCTTATTTGGTTTATTGTGTACTCCCACAGTTCTGATATAATAATAATAATAATCAAAAAATTCTTAACATAAACATCAATATTAAAATTACTTTAATTAAGCTAACAATTTTTCAGAAATAAAGCTTTAGTTTGATGTCATGAGGTATTTATAAATCTCAAAGGCTTTGAGTTCTACTCCTTCTTGTAGTCAAAATTCCATCAAGATTACAAGAGATGTCATTTTTGTTGTTAATAATAGTATCTTTCTTGACTTTACTATCTCTATCCACTGAAAATCTTTTCTCCAGCCAATAACTTCATTTAAAGGGACATAACTTTACCATTTGTTGCTTTGAACTGTCCTTTAATGTCATCTTCTAATAAGGCAATATCTTCCAACTTTATTCATAAGAATTTCCCTTTTGACATGATTATATTAGAACTCCCAAATATTTATGATGAAACCTGTTTCATAAGTGTGTCCCGAAGTTTTGTTGATGTTTCCTACACCTTGTAACATCAATGCAAGTTTATCCAAACTTTGCGCACTCAACATGAAAACATCTTGTATACACATTGGTGGTGGGAGAGGGTTGAGATCATTATTCAGCATTATCCCTATTGCTTAGTAAACCATATAGATTTCACATGTGGGACAAATTAATCTTATGTCTTCCATCTTTTCTATTGCCTACATTTGTAAAAAATAATAAAAAGCTTCCTTTTCCAATTTGTTTGAATTTTTCATTTCACAGGTATTTGTAATTCCAATGTTTTCTAACTTCCATAAATCCAAAGTGTTGCAATTCTGTGAACGTCAACCTTTGATTTTCCTATAATACATAAACTTAGACAGGTTTCTACATCAACAAAACCAGATAGCTAGTGACATATTTTTCTATCAGCAGTGAATTGGGTGATTTTATCCTGTAATTCCGTAATCCATGAACCTTTTGTATATAAAAAATGAGTCTAAAAATATGTTGTTGGTCCAAATCTTGTATTTCACTAGAATAATTTTTCATTAAGTTATTTACTGACTGTTATTTCTTCACTCAACACATTGACAGACCATATTAATACTCTTCATAACACCTTCATTGGGTTAAGGATCTCTAAAATAATACTCCTCAAATAAAATCACACCAATTTAAAGAACAACCATCTTTTATTAAAACACAATTATAAAATCATAGAACAACACAGTAATAAATATATATACAGCTTGTGACACGTAATTGCATTGAGTCACGAGATTGAGTGAGATGGAGAAATGTGCTTGAACATTCTCCCCCCGTTGACATGTTTCAACATTCAACCAAATACATAATATTATTAATAAAATTATTTGAACAGCAATCCATACCTTTCTCCAATGTTTTTGCATTAGTCACTTCGGCATGGGCAATACACATACCCTACTCACTGCCCTTTTAAACATGCCAAATTGGGTCTTAACCTGAACCACTCACTAGAGAGCCCACTTATGAGTAGGCATGTTGTCTTTTACCAGCAACACGAGATCTCCTACCTGAACATTTTCTTTCTCGTATACCCATTTGTTTCTTTGCTGTAATTCGTTCAGGTAACTTCGGTGCCATTTTTTCCAAATTTGCTGAACTAATTTCGTAACTCATTGCCATTTTTTTAATTGATGTTCTTTAAAACTAGTTAAATCAGGTTCGATAATTGAATTCATCGGTCTATTGAACAGGAAATGAGCAGGTGTTGGAACTCCAAAATCATCTGCATCGTCTGATAATGGATAGAGTGGGCGCAAATTCAAAATTGACTCGATTTGGATTGTTAATGTTATTCCTCAAACGTTAAATTAGCTCCCCTCGAAACTCTAACAAAATGAAATTTGAACGATTCGACAGCAGCCTCCCAAAGCCCACCAAAATGAGGTGCTCTTGGAGGGTTGAATTTCCAATCTATTCCTTCTGCAGCCAAATAATTAGCCAGAATTTCATCGGGGTTTTTCACCAACTCAAGAAACTTTTTAATTAGGTTATTGGCTCCCTTAAAATTTGATGCATTGTCAGAGTATAATTTTGCACATTTGCCTCTCCGGGAAAATGAATCTTTTTAACAAAGCTATAAAACACTCAGATGTCAAGTCTGACAAAATCTCGAAATGGGTAGCCTTTGTTATGAAACACACAAATACACATACAAACACCTTATGTAATGTACTTTTTCGTTGATTATTATATTTAATCATGAATGGACCACAAAGGTCGACACCAGTACAATTGAAACGAAAATCAGCCAAAACTCAGTCCCTAGGTAAACTGCCCATTAATTGACTAGACACAATGGGTTTTGATTTGAAACATGGGATACACGGGTGAATTACCTTACGACACATTGTACGACCACTTAGGGGCCAAAACTTTTCTCGAACAATACATAGTAAATTTGAAGCCCCGACATGCAAATGCTTCTTGTGATAATACTCTAAAATTATTATAGTAAGTTTATTACCTTTTGGCAAGATAGCTGGGTGTTTTGACACAAAACTTAAATTTGAATTTTCTAGTCGGCCTCCAACCCTCAAAATACCATCACCATCCAAAAACGGGTTGAGGCTTTCTAGCTTACTGTTTGGAGAAACGACTCCTTTGAGTTGCAGGTTTTGAATATCGGCAGCAAACTCTTGATGCTGCAATGCTTTAATTAAGAAATTCTCAGCTTTTTTCAACTCATTGCTGGTAAGAGAACCTGTAGTACGTCCAAGTGGATTTCGAGAATTGTCACAAAACCTAAAAATGTAACTAAGAACACGTAAAATAGACATATAATTATTACTAAGCTGAATTAATTCATAAATTAAATGTCCTTCAATAATATTAAAAATTTTAAAGTTCTTAGAATTGTTCTTAATTTCAGCCATAAACTCTTCATCAACTTCTGATGCAGGAACCGGTTGATTAGGATAGCTATTATCATCAAGAAATTCTGGTCCATTCCACCATAAGTCACAAGTCATAAGTTTTTCTGGGTCTATTCCTCGTGATAAGATGTAAGCTGGATTTTGCTCTGAGGATACATGATGCCACTGGTTAATACTAGTCTTTTCTTGAATCGTCGCTACTCTGCTTTGGACAAATTGTTTTAAATCTATTGGTTGCTTCTGCAGTCACGAAAGCACAATAGTCGTGTCCGACCAATAGTAGACACTAGCCACTGTAGTTTTGATTGCTGTCATCACTTTTTTCATAAGCTTTGACAACAAGACTGCGGCACTCAATTCTAACCTGGGAATAGTTAAGCTTTTAATCGGAGCTACTCTTGATTTACTGGCAACCAATTCAATAACAATATTGCCTTGTTCATCACTTGATCTGCAGTACACCACTGCTCCATAACAACGCTCTGACGCGTCTGCAAAGCCATGAAGCTCTACGCTCGTTGGCTGGTCAAGGAATACTCTTCTGTTTATCGAAATTTCATTTAAGGCTCTGAGAGCAATTAGAAACCGATGCCATTCTCGATATTCCGATGCAGGAAGAACATCGCTCCAATCGATGTTCATGCGCCAAAGTTCTTGCATGATCATTTTGGCCTTAGCTATTATCGGACCCAGAAGACCAAGTGGGTCAAATATTCTGGCAATAGTTGACAATACTTCTCGTTTAGTATACGACTGTTTCAGTTGGACATCTACTCGGAAAGAAAAACAATCTTCATGAGAGTTCCATAGAACTCCCAACGTTTTTGTTCCCTCCTCTTTATCAAATTTATAACTGTCTTCTGAGAGCATAGACTTCTCAAAATTGGTGTGCCACTTATGTAATTTCAGTCCCGCTGACTGCATAGCTACAATAAGTTGGCATTGTAACTCCTGGGCACCCTCTAACGTTGAAGAGTCACTGACTATGTCATCCATGTATGTATCATGTAGTAGAATTTCAGACATCAAGGGAAATCTTGAATTCTTATCTATGACCAATTGTTTAAGAGTTCTTATGGCAAGAAAGGGAGCACTAGACGTCCCATAGGTGAGAGTCTTCAACTTATACGTGGTAGGCTCATCGTCAAAATTTGTCTTCCACAGAATTCTCAGAAGATCACATTAGTCTGATTCGATGAGTATTTGTCGATACATTTTCTCTATATCTGCGGTAAAGGCACATTTGCGTCGCCGAAAACCAGTAATGATGGTGAATACGTCCTCAATAACTTCTCCTTTCATCAGAATGTCATTTAAGCTAATGCCGTTAGTTGTAGGAGACGATGCATTAAAAACAACACGAAGTTTAGTCGTCGATTTCTTTGGACGAAAGATTCCATGGTGTGGTATATAATAAGAGGAAGATGTCTCAGTTGTCTCATTAACCTTCTCCATGTGACCCAACTCCTCATATTCTCTCATAAAATCTGAATATAATGACAAATACTCTGAATCCCTTGCCAGACGATTCCACAACAAGTTAAGTCTTTTTACAGCAATGGCCTTTGAATGTCCCAAGCAAGACGGGTCCTCTCTCAAAGACATTGTAAGCACATATCGACCCTCCTCATTCCTTCTATGGGTTTTTACAAAATGCTCTTCGCACAACAAGGCCTCCTGACTCTTAATGACCTCATTACCCACATTTTCAACTTCCCAGAATTTTCTCATAGTACGTACGATTCAAATCAACATCTAAAATCAACCCACAATGAGCTTTGTTCTCCCTCACCTCATCTACACTGCCACTGGCAACATAACCAAAAACTGTATTCTGAAACAGCAACGATGAATTCACATCTTGAAATTGTCCAGGTCTCAACAATTCATAAAATACTTCAGCTCCTAAAAGTAAGTCTATCTTTCCTGGGATATTAAAACTAGGATCAGGCACTGATGGAAACCTTAATACTTCCATATTTAAATCAATGACCTTGTTCGGGGTAACATCAGTAATTTTGTTTACTACTAACATCGACAATTCTCGCTCAAAGCTCCTATCCTTGTTTGTAACAGTAGTTTTTACACAATTATTAACCACCATAGTAGCGTCATTCACACATGAAACAATAGTATTTATTTTTTCCAACTGCAGTCGTTCTGCGCAAGCTTTCGTACATAAACAAGACTGACTTCCTACATCCAATAAACATCGAGCCTCCACAAATTCTGAATATTTATTTCTAACCAAGGCACGAACAGTACTAAGAAGGACATTCTTACTTTGGCTCTTTTGATAACTCGTAGCAACTATCTTTGATTGGGCATTATCTGCCGTTTCCTTTAACGTTTGGTTTGGCGCTACTTCCTCATCATAAACTGGTTGACGAATAGAAATATTTTCAAGCAGTGAATTATTAGTACTATTTTCCCCTCGCGGAAAATGGAGCATTCGATTATGAGATCTGCCACAAAAACAATTTCTATTAGAGCGACAATCGCGAATTTTATGTGGTAACAAACAACGAAAACACAAAGCATTCCGTTTCACTCCATCAATTCTTTCCCTTGCAGAAAGTATCTTAAATTGGGGACAGTTATAAAGAGGATGATTAGCACTATTCTTACACATAACACACTTTGAATTTTTTACTTCTGACACAAACACTTTAGGAACGGATTTATCAGATCGCCAATTTAGAAATTGCGATTTATTTCCCAAAATTCTTTTTGCATCCCTGCCACGATCTTATTATTTATCTCACTTTTACATTTACTTTTCGATGATAAGAAAATGTCGCACTCCCGACCGAGTTCATGAGGTTTAAAATAATTTTCACCTTGTTTTACCGCAATATGAGACATTAATTCTCGATCAAGAGTTTCAAAAATTCTATCAGAAACCATAAGCTTGCATAGAGATTGGAAATCCGTCACTTTACGCAACTGACAATAGTAGTTAAAAGATGCACTTACTCTGTGGATGCAAATTGAACAAAACTCTCAGCCGGGGATTTTTGAGCTTTTTTAAAGTTATTTAAATATTCCTGAGGGGTGGGTTCAAATTCCTTTAAAACTAAAGTTTTAATTTTATTATAATCATTTAAATCTTCTTGATTAATGTAAACCAGCAAATTACTGACTTTTTCACCCAAAATATTCAACAGAATTTCTGCTTTCAAATTTTCCGAAACATTTTTATTTTGGAATGCTTTTTCCAAAGAACTGAAAAATAAATTAAAGGATTCCGATTTACATGGAACATGGATAGTTAAAGTTTAATACTCTGTATTAAGCTTTCTAATTCAACACTTGATGAATTCGAATCCATGATTTCAATATTTTGTGTATTATTTAATGACTCGTTTTTAACCTTTGCTAACTCTATTTCTTTCTCTATTTGGCTTTTATTGAAATTTCAATTTAATTTCCATTTTTTCTCTTTCAATTTTATCCTTTTCTTGCACTAGCTTTGCCTGAGTATCGGCTATTACTTGATCTACTAGACCCTGAACTACTTCAGTTTGTGTTTTAAACACTTCACTTTTCTCAATCATCTTTCTCAACTGAATTACTTTCGTATTATCAGGAACGGAAAGCTCTAACTCTTCAGCGATAATCCACAACTCCTCTTTCTTTAACATAGTACTCAACGGCATGGTTGATATAAGTGAAAATAACTTTTACATATAACCTCTCAAAAATTATATCTTTTTTACTGCTAATTTTGCAATCACAAGGAAACTGTCGAATCGAAACTACAACACAATTACACTATGAATTCCAAAAACGAAACCAAAACCTTATCAGACACTACTTCCAAACTTAGATAACGCTTTTCACAACAAAATACACTGACGGGATTTACCAATTCTAATCCAATGCAAGAGTTCTGAAACCAAACGAACAAGAAATCAACTTTATCAGCAATGCTACTTTCCACTATATTCCAAACTGCACATGTATTACACTGACAGAAATAACTAATCCTAAAGCAAAAGTAGCTAAATTCTCATAACAATATCAACACACTACAACTATTTCTTACACAATATAATATCAATACAAAGTCTCAAATTCAATTTCACATAAACAACAAATAATCCACAATTAAATCACAACAATTATGAATACCTCACCTTGATCTCTTTATCCGAAATTGTATAACTCAATACTCCAAAAAATATCACCATATTAAAGTCTATCGCATATCTCGATCCTTTTGATTCCAATGTAAGTCAAACTAGCCATTCAAAATTCCAAAGGTTGCACCTCTTTTTCCGGCTCGATGGTCCAAAATGTTATTTCTTCACTCAACACATCGACGGACCATATTAATACTCCTCATAACACTTCCATTGGGTTAAGGATCTCTAAAATAATACTCCTCAAATAAAATCACACCAATTTAAAGAACAACCATCTTTTATTAAAACACAATTATAAAATCATAGAACAACACAGTAATAAATATATATATACACGTAATTGCATTGAGTCATGAGATTGAACGAAATGGAGAAATGCACGTGAACACTGACAATTTATTGCATTTATATTATTTCGTGACACCACCAAGCACTATATGCGTTGACATTTTACTTTGTTCCCCAGATATCATTTCATTAACTGTTGAATTTAGAATATATTACATATGAGATCTGGCATCAAATAATATTCTTGACATTTTTCCCTTTTCTACTCAGTCATAATTTGTACCAATAATGTTTGCAAAATTATTTCTGGTTGACTTTGGTTTACTAATGTTACTTGTTCATTGCTAGGTGAGTCCTCTTCAGTGTAAAAGTTGTTATTATTAGATATTTGAAAACACATTATAGGTTTTTTTATTATTATTTTATCATTTATTTATTTTGTTTTTACATGTACATCAAACATTGGTTTTACGGATTGAAGGTGCCCGAGTTTTAGACATAAATAGCAAACTTATTCTTTGAAATGTCTTTTTTTCCCTTTCTCACTTTCCTTTCCTTTTTTTTTTTTTTTTTTTTTACTTAAAATTTTTTCTTTAGGATGAGCTTTGCCACAGAATACACAAGACTTCAAATTTTTGGCTTCATGTAGTAAATCATTAGCTGTGTGAGGTGATATTTTGATTTTTTTTTGTATGTTAGTTTTCAATTCATTAGATTTGAACCCATATTTTGCTAAAATAATCTTTCTTTTCCTTCAGCTTTCCAAGAAACAGTAGTAACTTTGATAATTTATATAATCACAATAAATTCTCAAGAATGCATGATTCTACCAGCGGAAATAGCATGCCAGTATATATCTTAGTAGTTACAGCAATTGATTCCAATTATCGTCAGATTGGAATCAATTGTATAAAGTTTATATCCTTAAATTGGATAAAGTTTTATATCCAATTTAAGTTTAATAGTGAGAGAATTTTTTATCACCAAAAATATTTTTTACATAATATTCAAGGAATAACTCTTCATGGTCAGATCTCATTTTCAGGGGTTGATAACCCTAAGCATTATTTGCTGCAGTTGGTGGGTAACTTTCAAGGATTTCTCCTGCTCTATTGTCATTTCAATATTCATATGCTGTATGAGATATAGATATGTATCTTCATTGTTAATGCTACTAACATCCTCATAAATTTTGCCAAATTGACTAAAAAAACTTAACTAATCTTTTATTTCCCACCGAGCTGTTCTAATTTTATTTTGGGGAGTTCATTCACATTCACTGATGCTGATATTTAACATACAGGAAATGAATTTCAAAATAAACTTTTGCTTGAACCTGGGTTATATCTATTTTTTTCTTCTTTTATTCATATTCCATGTCAGAATTGGCATCTATTGAAAATTGTCATATCATCCCATTCTGCTAAATTTGTGGGAGTTCCTTCAAAGCATGAAAGTTTTATTTCAGTATCTTCTGTATTTCATTTTTATTTGAAGCTATTATTCCATTATAATGCTTCTTAAAGTTTGTTCTGACTGTTTAAATTTCCATAATTTCATAACAAATAATGTCTTAATATGAACGTTTTTGACCTTAAATTCTTAATCATTTTCAAGGAGAGAGTAGTATGACTTCATTTCAAGAAATTTAACCAATTTCTTAAGCTTTGAAATAATTTCAAATTAAGTTTGAAAATAGTCACACCAATGTATTTTCCAGTCAACTGAATTTTATTTTACGAAAATAATTTATTAACAAAATTTTATCACAAAAATTAGGATAAACAAATGAAAGAAAATTTTAAATTTCTAATGTGTCAGCTTACACATTGGTTTAAGAAACAAAAGTGGGAATATGAAATACTCAATAAGTCAAATTTATTGCAATTGGAAAAACATTCATGCTTCAAATTCCAGTATTATATATGATTAAAAAAATCCATTGTTGTGGTCATTGAAAAATAAAAGCAAGATTATTTAATGTGCCAAAGACTTAAATACATTGAACATGGAAGAAGCTACTGTAAAGACACAGTGAATCCTATTTGATATGTTAAACATTATGTTATTTCTGTTAGTATTTCATTTGGAACAATTAATTGAACACCCTATTAAAGGTATTTTATTGTACTAAATTAAATTATAACTAATTGCATTGTGTAATTATGTAATCAATTATGTGAAATTAGTTTTGATGAAATTTTGATTTGAAGCTTTAAGTTTTCAATGCTCGTGATTCCAATTTTGATGTACTTTTTAAATGTTTCTTTCCTTTTGAAGATTATTTGTAGGGCCATTGTCAGAAAATTTAAGTTCTTATTTTAAAAAATTGCAAAATTTAAAAGTTTAAAAAAAAGTGAAAAATTTTCTTCTTCAAAATTTAGATTCTACTTTCTTTCTTTCTTTCTTTCTTTCTTTTTTTTTTGAAACTTTTGTAATTTTTTCTTTGGTTATTTTTCACTTAATGAGTTGTTTTAAGTCATGATTCAATGCAATATATTATATGTCAAAACATATATATATTTAAATGTGGCAACTGTTGCTTTTTATTTTATTTTCTCCCTATGTTAAAATTGATGTTTTTAAACTTCATTAATTTATTTATTTTTTCTGTTATTGTGATGAAATTTTCATTTTTTTTTCTATAAAATATATAATTACACTTTTTTCCTAACAATTTTTGAAATCTAAATGTGAAAATACTTTTTGCATATAGGTTAAATTTTAATTAAATTTTTAAAATATAAAATATTTTTTAAAAAAAATCTTTACTAAATCTCAAAAATAAGAACTAGTGAGATAATTTGTAATTTGACCATTTCTAATTGCTTCTATTATTTTCTGTTTTAAAAAAACTAATCTAAAATTCTCAATCAGAAACTATATTCTATTATCACAAATTATGCATGATATTGTTCTATCATAAATTTCAAGGTAATTTCACAAAATAAACTTAGCTGGAGTATATGGCTAGTAAAATGCTCTAAATTGCTGAATATGGGAAGTGCAAGAGCAAATTTACATTTTTCATCGCAACCTCATGGAATTTAATTTATTTCTAATTTTATAAAAATCAAATGCAAAATTATTGATCCAGCTATGCTTCTGTATTTGTGTTAACATTTTCAGCAATGATATATCTACCCATTTGCCTGTTAATTTGTTGATTCTAAAAAATGCTGAAAAATATCTTTTGTTACTTACAAGAACTATTCATTATTATAAAATTTTATGTATCTTACACAAGACATCTTGAAAAAACATGAATATGAAAGTACTTAACTTTTTTTACTATGGTGCTTAGAAAACATTGTACACATTTAAACATATTTAAAATTTTAAAAATATATGTTTGAAATAATTTTTTAATTCAATAACTATCCATTATTAGTATTCTTGTGTAAATAAAAAGCATTTTACACAAGAAAAATCTTTAAAAGGCAGAGGTACAAAAATATATTTTTTATTAAATTGCTTAAAAAATGCTTAATTTTTACAACAATTCCATACTATGCACTTTGATTAAACTTATTAATACTCATTGTCTTCATTGTGTCTTAGTGTTATTATCATTATATTGATAAATATGATCAATTACATCTTATCAAAACAGGAAAAGGCATTACTTCAGTTTGATTTTTAAGTAACATTTTGTTACAAGCGGGCGAGCGGCACGAAAACTCGCCAAAGATGGCGACGTTGGCGAGGAGCCTTGCACCAGCTTGATTGGTTTGGCGAAAGGAATAGTCTAGTAGCCTCTAGATTGTGCGAGATGTTTTGAGAATTTTCACGAGATTCAGGTGCATGCGCTTCTCGGCTATATAAGGACGAGTATATAAGGACGAGTTTTGTAGTCTGTTTTTATTGTGTGTAAGACTTGAATTTACGCTGTAATTGACTGTTGACTGCTGAATTGTACTTATCTAAAATTTTTACTTTATCAATTATCCTGTAAATAGCTGTAAATAAATTTGTTTGTGTTGTCCTCAAATAAAGTCCATTCAATCCAAACACGCTACGCTAAAAACGTAACAATTTTTTTTATATTTTTGCTAACTTATATATTTCTCTAATCTAATATATTTTTCCACTGTATGCATTTCCCACATATATTTTTTTCCTAGAAATTGATAATTTAATTTTTAATTGTTGAAGAATTGAGGTTAGGAATTCATAGAATTTGAAATAATTTAAATTTATTTTTAGTAAAAATTTTTATATTTCTTATTACAAGCAGAAATGCACAAGTATATGAAGAGCAATCATTTCTTGCGTGAAATGTTCCCAAAAGAATCGCAGCATAATGTTTTTGGGTGTTGGTGAGATGAATGAGGAAGAAGTATAACTCCTAGTATAAATTTAATTTTCTGTTTGAATATTAATTTAAAATTCTATTTGAAATTTCATGCTTTCTTACATATTGATTAACTGATCATTGTAATTTTTATGTGTTTATTAATGGGTATGTTTATCTTTAATTATTTCATATTGTGCTCTATTCTTCTAGTTTTCATTCTTTCCTTGCATTTTCTGGCTGACGAATTTTTTTTCCTCCATTTTTTAAGATCTCTAATTTTGTAAGAGATAGTTTTATATAGTTAATAAATTTGACAATTAAGGACAAAAATGAGAATTAGTCATTGAATTTTAAGGAATAATAAACATGAAAATCAAATTAGGAACTTTTTTATAATTATTAGACTTTGTCTAAAAAATGAAAGATTTTGCTTGCATACTCATTGAATTTAGGACAAAAAAAGCCAGTTTTGTAGAATTGTTTGATTTTTACAGCAATAACGATAATTTTTATATATGTAATGCTTATAAATTAAAAACAAAAACTGCCTAAGTAAATGGAATTATCTTTATTTTATACTAATAGTCTTCTCGTTTAACTGCTACTTTTATTTTTTTTAATTTTTTTTTTTTAGGATTATGAAAATAATTAGATACCTGAAAGAATGTCATTTCATTCTAACCTTTTCAATTTCATTATCCATTAACAATCAAATAAATATTTTAACAAAATCAATTATTGATTAAATAATTATTTGTCATTTTCTGAAAAAATATGCTTTATTTTGAAGTTCAAACAAAATAGAAAGAAATCTTACATTATTTTTTATATAGCATTTATATGCTTATTTTCTGATTTGTTGATGGCTTTATAGTCTTTTCATGAAATTCTCTTCTACTCTGTTATAATCATACATATTTATTCAGCATCAAAATTTTTAATTAAATTTCAAAATTCTCTATTGAGTATGATGTTTTGTGATAGTTTTAACATAATTAAGCATTTATTATGGCAATTATTTTATATTGTACAAAAAAAGTTATATTAGTATACAGCATCAAATTTTGTTAATGTATAGCATAATGTTTAACATATTTATCTCTGAAAAAATTTTAAAAACGAATATATGTTTTTCAGAATATAATTTATATTTAAATATAATGAAAATTGAAAATCTTTATAAAGGTCAAATTAGAATATGAATGAGCTTGATATCAATAATTATAAAGAATTATTAATTTTTTTTTGCCTAATCATATAAATGTAAGTTGCATAATGAGCCCTTATATATCAGATTTCATAGTCTTTTAATACAATTTGGATGCTAGGCTTTTATTATTCTTTTTGTATAAAGTGATCATCTCAAAAAAATGTAATAAGTGCATGGCTACATGCCATGCTTAAACCAAAATATGGATTTACTAGTTATAATTAGAGGGCGAGAAATTGAAGTCCTCTCGAGACTTATACATATTTCATAAGTGTCTCATATTATTGCTGTTCTTATGATTATTATATTATAAAACAGAAAAATTTGTATCCCTTAAACTTTAGCAACATAGATAAATTATGAATGATTTATTATAGGGAATTCAGCTAGCACCGGAGTATTAAGTGATACTGTTGCTCATAACCTAAGTTCATTATCATTCCGAGCTCTAGCTAATGCAAGAAGCTGTACTTCTCCAGAAGAAACATCTTCAGACAATCTTTTATACAAGGTATAAAGATCAAATTTTAACTTTTTCTTACTTGTTATTTCATGTAAGTGTCTCAAATCTCCATTTCACTCACCATTTCTTAGATTTAATGAATTTTATATCTTCATAGATTAATCAGTCCTTTATGAGGAAGATTCCACCTAAAGCTGAAGCTTCAAATATTTTAGTTGGGGAAGTCGATTACTTGGATAAAATTGTCTCATCCTTCGTCCGACTGACAAATAGTTGTAGTCTTGGAGATTTAACTGAAGTTCCTGTGCCCACAAGGTTCCTTTTTGTTTTGCTAGGACCTGTTGGTCATGCTTTAAGATACCATGAAATTGGAAGAGCAATGGCTACTTTGTTATCTGATGAGGTATTGATAATTTCATTTTTAAATATTATTATGCATAGTAAATGAATAGATTTACTTTTTTCAGCTGGCATCACTGATAATGACTATGACAGAGTTTTCTCTTGTTTTTTCATTATTTGTTATTTACTTCAACAAAAAGGTCATGGTAATAAGTAAATTTCAGCATAAAAGTGAGAATAATTGGAGCTATTTAATTATACTCCCTTGAAATAATTAATCTATTTTCCTTAGAAATACGTGTCTTCGTTACTCCTTATTTTTTCCGTATTTTTCTCCCTTATCCTTTAAAATAAAAAGGAAAATCACTTTAACCCCCCCCCCCAAAATGGTCAATGATAAAATCAATGTTTCTGATTCATCTTATTTTGAAATGTATCCATAATATTTCTTTATTCCTTAATTAATACCAATATTGTATGCTGCCTCATTCAATAATTAATCCAGCATCATCATTTCATATAGTTACCAGAAACCTGAAAAACATGACAGTGAAAAAGAAAAGAACATGGGTGCTTGATTTTTCAAAAAAGGGAACTGATACCCCCCCAAAAAAAAAACTAGAAGCAAGATTCCGGTTACTAATGATTTTTTATAAAATTAATACTTTAAAATACCCAATTATACTTTACTTTTATTTTGTATAATATTTATAATATAACAATATTTAATATTTTAATATTAAATGTAGATCCAGATTCTTCCATTTCACACGCACACACACACACAAAAAAAAACTGTATAAATGATGAAGTTTACAGCATCTAGTTTTCTTGAAGTATTTTAGTTTTTATAATGAAATTTTTCATATTTAACATTTGATGAACAAAATGGATTCTTTCTGTGTTTTACTCCAAGAAGGTGTTTTGAAACCATCTGATATCACAACAATTCGTTTAATCTGAACGGAGGTTTATTCAGTTCAAAATTTTGATCAACTTTGTAGGTAGTGTGGTGCTGGTCTCTCATTAACAGTCCTTCATCTATTACCTCTCCACACAAAATTTACTGTTAGTTGTTAGTTGAGAAATAGCTCTTTAATTGATTGTAATACGCAATATTTATTTGCAAAGAAAGTTCAGTCAGAAAGATCCTTAGCTGAGTTTCGTTTTCAATACAAAATCCTCAGTCTCAGCAAAAGAATAGTGAATCAAAGAAAGATTGTAGTATATATCCTGGTGTCTTCCTTAAGTTTAGAAATAAATAAAAATAATACCTGAATTGCCTGGATTCAGTAATGCTCTTGCTAAAGCTTTTCAATTGGTATTCAATTCCAACAATTATTCTTTTTCAATAAAAATATGCTCTTAACATACCCCTTTACATTAAAATATCTGCTATGTAATTCTGATTTTGCTCTTATCTAGATAATACATGCATTAGTAAATTGATGTGTGGAACAGGTGTCTGAGATCATGAAATGTCTTTCATGTACTGTGAAATGATGTATGAAATGCTAGTCCAATTTGTTTATCAAGAATATATTGGAACATTAGTCATTACAAATTAGAATATCTCTATTATGTATGGTTCCATTCATTCTTCTTATTTATCTTGTCTCAATTATGTTCATCATCAATTTGTTTGTGTAGGTACTGTTGCTTTTAAAACATCAGCAATATATAAGTAGAAAATTATGAATCTTTGTTGTTTTCTATTCTGCATTGTAGCAGAACTTTCCTCCTTTGAGAAAAAAATTCTTAACCAGTCACGCACAAAGTATGTTGCGTTATGAAAAGTGCTTAAATTTGAAAATCATTTTTAAGTGCCTTAAAAGCGCTCAATTTTTAAAAAGAAAGACAGACTGAATATGATGGTTTCAAAACATAATCTCAAAAACTTGTTTATTAGATGTACCAAGAAGGAAAAATTAAGCAAAGGGAAGAATTTGGGCAAGCATTCCGGAAGTGCCAATGCATATTAAGATAATGCCCATGAATCTTGAATTCTCCTCCTTTTTTCTTCAACAATGTGTTTTGCTGTTTATTGAAATACTGAAATAGTTGTCCGGAAGGGGCAGTAAAAAATACTTACAGTGCCAGGCTTATTGACACTCCAAAACATTCAAATACATTTAAAAAAATATGAATGTTTCAGAATTTTAACTATAAGCTTAATTTTAAAAATAAATATATAATTTTAAAGTTTTGTTGCTGTAACATTAAGGGATCGTTGTGTGAAAATTATAATTACACTATTTTAAAGGTTAAAAAAATATACAAACAAAATAGTATATAAATGGAAAAACTATTTTTTTTAAACCTTTAAAAATTTTAAAAGAATTTTGAAAGAATCTTTTCCCCTTAAGTTTTAGTATTTTTTTGAACAATTAGTTTTGGACATAATTTGCAATGTTATATTATTATAATGATTTCTTTTGCAATGAAATTCAAAACAATATCATTACTTCTTCGAATTGTTGAATCACTTTATTTTATTGCTGTTAACATTGTAATAAAGGAAAAGGAAAGTGCTTTCTTTTCTTTAATTTAAACTTTAAAATTTTTAAAAAACCTCAATGAATAAAATTTTTCATCTCATGAATTTTGTTAAATTTCAAAACATTCTGATACATTGTCCTGTCCCAACTGTAAAAAAAATGCTCTTAGGAAATTCTTCTAGTAACATTTTTTTTTTTTTTTTTTTTTTTTTTTCATTTTGCTTCTAACTACCGAGATGGCTCATTGCTAACTTCACAAATTTGTTTCTGTTATCTAGGAAAATTAGAAGTTAAATTATATTAATTTCTTCACAAAACATATACTTGTGACTGCTGTAGGTCGAGGTACGAACATATGGTGCTAGTTTTTGTAGCTGAGTAACATAAACATAATTCAAAAGTATACTTCTGTATCATAGATATAATCTGGTTTATGAAGCTAGCAACATCGAACCATTTTTTTAAAATTAAAGTAGATTTTGTTTATATATAAGCTCTAAAGCAAGTTTTTATTAAATTTTCAGAATGTTAGTGAATGATTACATTAAAAAGTAGATTTTTTCCAAAATTGTAATTTTTTTATTTAATGATGTTTTATTTCTTAATGTTTAAACAAGTTTCTTTGTTAAACC
This sequence comes from Argiope argentata, assembly GCA_026289955.1. Taxonomy (NCBI): domain Eukaryota; kingdom Metazoa; phylum Arthropoda; class Arachnida; order Araneae; family Araneidae; genus Argiope; species Argiope argentata. Next base: position 3,394,258 of record JAOUZG010020842.1, read on the forward strand.
TGAAAAATTTGGTTTATATATATATATTTTTAAGAAATTGCACTGATTTTTATACTGACATTTACATACATTTTAATGCTATTTTATGTCTTCAGATACTGTTTTCTCAATTTTAATCTTTTATAGAATTTTCATAAATTAAAATCTAATATATAATTTATGTTTAAATTATTAAAATAATTCCTCACTATGTTCCACCTATCGCGAATGAAGGTTGCGATACGAACCTGCGACGCTAGGGTCGGTAGCCGAGTAACATGACCACGACACCAAAAGTCGGCTTCAGTATAGTATATGTTATCTGGCTGATAAGGCTAGCGCCACACAAATTGATTGAAGTAGAACGCAAGTAATGTATTCATTAAAAAATATTTTATAATTCTTTTATTGTTTTACAATTTGAAAAAAAAATGCAATTTCATCTTATTTATAAATTGAATCCCAATGTTGAAAAAAAATACAAGAAAAAAAATAACCTATTTTTTAGTTCAGGAATTAGATAATATAGATCTTTATGTTAAGCAAATCATTTGAAAAATTTTGAAACTAAAATATGTTTTGGTTTATACCTCTTTTTTCAAAAAGAAAAAGTAAGAAGAAACATTTCTTTTTTCCAGTTAATTTTTTTTTCCTCTTCACTGATGTAATTTGGCTTTATCTTTATATATAAAATTCTTCTGTGCGTGTGTATGTGACTGAACTCCTCCTAAACGACTGGTCCGATTTTGATGAAATTTTTTTTTGTGTATTCAAGTAGATTCAAGAATGGTTTAGATTCCCAATTCAGTCCACTAAAAAATGTAGAATTAAAATTATTAATTAATAACTAACTTTTCCGCTAAAATAACTTCCTTCCGCCATCGCAAAATGAGTAAGGTTTTAGGTTTTTTTTCTAACAGTGATGCGGTAAGGTTTAACATGTTTCCGATCGATTATTTCAAACGATATTTTTATTTTCATTGCATTTAAAATTAAACATTGTTAATTAATCGACCTTTAAGGTTCATTCTGTTGTACTTTTGAATTAAGATAAAGCAGAATAAAGGAAATTAAAAATTTCTAATCTGTCCAACTCATGTAGGAAAAAAAATGCATTTTCTGTTGATGAAGTTTAACGCATGCGCATTTTGTTGTGAACTTTATTTAAACGGAGTCCAAACTATTGGTTTGCTGTTTTGTTTTACTTCGGATACACGCTGTTAAAAGGTTAGTTATGTTGCTTTTGTAATTAAACAGTATTTCTGTTAGTTATATATTTTTAAGTACACCTTTTTAAGTTACTTTAAGTCATAGTAATAAGTAATTGCCAAATGAATAAGGCTTCGGTATTTTTCCCCATGCTAACAATGTTCGGCTTAACATGTTTTCAAGATTCTGTTTATATTCTTTAAAATTTTTGCTGCAAATTAAATCCAGAAAAATGTAATTTTCAGCACATGATTCTTTGAAATGAAATAAATAAATGATTTTTTCTAAAAAGTAAATGCAAAATAAAGTTTCCTATTCCACAGTATCTATATTAATTCCATAAATCAACTTTATGAAAGCAAAACTGTTTAATTCACGCAAAATATTTATTCAAATCCAGACCCAACGGTCAATTTGTAAATCTTTATTAATAGACATAAATATTGAATTGTTTTGAAATTTTCATGACATTTTGCATGCTTGAATTTATTCAAAATGTGATTTTCCCTTTAAAACTTGATATTATTGACTTTTTTTGAAAAATTAAAAAAAAAGCAATGAAATAATATTACTTGAAGTCTTCAATAATAAAAAAATAAGATACATAATTCATCTATAAATGCAAATTGTATTATTATATGTTCATAAAGCATAAGAGAAAAGTTTCAGAGTTGTAACTAAAAATAGAATGTGTATAGAGTATTTGAAATTTTGAAGAGTATCACAAAATTTCATTTTGAGAAAAAGCTAAAAATACATTTAAATGTACATTTACAGACCAGAAACATATTTGAAATAACTTAAATTTGTGAAATATTCATTTTCATTAAAAGAATTGTTTATTTTATGAAATATATACATCTATAAATTTAAAATATTTTTGTAAAAGAATATAAAAGAAATACTATTGGTGAAACCAAACCAACTCCTTTTTTTCATCAAAAAAAAGTTCAAATAAAAATTAGACATTCTTAATAACATTTCATTAGCCACAAAGATTAATTTATATTTCTATAACGTTTTCAAACTATATGTGCAGCCATAAACAAATACAATAATTTTTTTTAAGTAAATAAAATACACCTGCTGCATAAATTATGTCCTCATGTTTTTCTTCTAATTTGACATGTGCTGATTTTTTTTCCTTTCATTATTTTATTATATGATAATAATATGATACATGCTTATAAGATACAATTTATTTTATATAATGAACTTTTTTTTCTGACTTATAATAAAGCAACAATCAAATTTTGATATATTTTCTTCATGGAAAGAAGAAGGCCTCTACAACTTTATTGTTTACTTCAACGGGTTTTTTTTTTTAATGCAAGTTCCCTTTCACCAGTAAATACAGAACAAAATTCTTTACCATATTTAGCGCATAATAGACACATTTTTGATGAAAAAAAAAATTGCTTGAAGGATTTGAAGAAATTTTTCCTGACATTCATGTCAAAGAATATTCTTCAAAAAAGAATGTTAAAGTGATTGCACTGAACAATGTAACTATTATATACAATTTTAAGATGATGAATTCACTATTTCAGGTTTATTGCATCAAAATGAACAAGATTGTTATAACTTATTTAAGAAGGTTTGAAATTTTCAGACAACGTCTGTCGGGTCCGCTAGTATATATATATATTTATTTATTTAATCTTTTTTATGCAATTATTCAAAAATATAAGTACATTTGAATGCTTTTGAAAAATAATCCTTCCCATACATAGTCACATATCTTACTGTACTAAATTTCAGAAGTATCAGCAGCAATAAGACATTTTTTATAGCCTGAAATTTTTGTTATTCTTTTCTATGGAACATGGTATTGATCTATGATTTGTAGCAGTTCAATATGACACAAAAATTTATGATGAAAGTTTTATTTGAACTCCACCTTGGTGCAAAATAACATTTTATAGATCCACTTGTTTAAGGAAAAAAAATTAAATTAATAAATTAAATTTTAATAATATGGTAATATAAGGCACTTATTATTTTTCATAGATATATGTTCAGTAGCTCTATTTCTATAAATATAGGCAATTCTGAAGCCCACCTTGGCTGTGATTTTGTTTGCAAGAATGCTGTTATAATTCATATAATACATGCATATTTTTCTGTCTTTTCATCTGAGATTTTTGCAAAGAATTAATACGAAGTTAAAGTAAATATAAAAATTCGTTGTGTGTGTGTGTGCGTGCATTCGTGTGTGTGTGGTGCCACCATGATAGCGTGCCAAAACCAGCGCCTCTAGCGGCCAAAGGACTGTAACAGTTAGTGTAGACGATGCTACTGGGGAAGACTGTGTCAACAGAAGATGTCTGTTGGTCAAAAGACGAAAGAAGAATCTAATTTGTTTTCTATGTTTTATGTCATTCCTGTGCCGTTTATCATCATGTATATGTCCGTTCATCATCTGTAAACTTATTACCAGTGTGTGAGAGAGAGAGAGATTGATGACCATTAATTCAGCTAAATGTCAATTTATTTGCAAAATGAACCCCTAATACTTTGTTTGGTCTAGCATCTAATAGTATCCACCTTGCAATGCCTATTAGTAAGGGTGCTTACAATGTGATCTGAAAAACTACTTTGAACTTTAAATTTTGACTTATTTGTTGCAGGATAAGCTTATAGGTGTAATTGGGGTTTTTAAATGAAAAAAAAATTTAATAAGTATGAAAATAAAAGCACATTTGAATGATAGTATTAATTTCATCATTTGAATTCTTATTTCTAAAAATGTGATTTCATCAGTACTGAATTTTTTAAAGAACTTGAAAGTTCTGGCTTCCTTTCATATTTTAGAGCCTAATATTTGTAACTCTTAACTCTCTAGCAGGAAGCTGCAGTATCGCATGGCTAAAGTAATTGCTCACTTTTCTAGATTTCAGAATATCTTGCGTTTAGTGCCAAATTTGGTCAGCAGAGACTTTGTATCAATGTATAGTTACTGTCTTGTTTATTAAATTATTGAATTCTGATTATGTTTTATGTTAATAATTATATTTGAGAATTTAGCTTTATAGCACTAGCTATTATTATTATTTGCAGGTATTTCATGGTGTAGCATATAAAGCAAAAAATAGAACAGATCTCTTGGCAGGAGTGGATGAATTTTTAGATGCTACCACTGTATTACCCCCTGGAGTTTGGGACCCTCGAACTAGAATTGAACCACCCACACAAACAGCTTCTCAGGTTTTTGGCAACAATTTCTTTTTTAGAATTTGTAGTAGAACTGAATATTATGTTCATATCTTTAACATTTTTTAGTGTAAATAAATTTTATAGTGTAATTTTGATTTTTATTTATTTTTGAATTTAAGCATAAATAAATTTTTAACTTTCAATTTGTGCTAAAAATAGTGCATTATATTTAATAATCGTAACAGGTTGTGCTATGATTAATTCTTTTTAAGGAATAATGATCAGTATTTTGTATTCTGCCATTAGTTAGTAATCACTAAATAATTTATTTATAATATATCATCTTAGATAAATGAAAGCAGATAGTTTAAAAATGGAAAAGAAGCATAGAATTCTAAATTATATTAATTTTTCTTGAAATGTATTCAGAAAATTTTCATAGAGTATTTATATTTTTTATTCGTCTTCTTTCCATATCCATTGTAAGTAAAAAGCAAAGAGTAAATGTTTCAGTCACAGTAAAACAAGAAAGGTCAAGAAAATGGAAGCATACTGAATTTAATTTACCATATCGTATAATAAACTTATTCAGTTATTCAGTCATGTGAGCACTAAGTTATGTTTCATATAAAAATGCACTTTTGAAGTGCCTTACTTTAGAAAATCTGAATAATCATTTTTTTTTTCACACACACACAACAGAAGAAATTTACTTAATATTGATCAACTTAGGCATTGTATAACTTTTTATTTTTATTTTTAGGAAGCTAGAAAAAAGATTCCTGAACCAAATAAAGAAACTAAAATTGATACTTCTGCTTCGGAAACTAGCAGTGTTCAAGTAGAAATGTGGGCCTGTGATGAAAAGTTAGTTGATTTTATTTGCATTTCTTATTGCTATGTAAAACTTACTTTGATAATTACAAATAGGATAATGCTTGTGTGGTATGGAAATTTCATAATATAGTTAAATAGATATTGTTCCATTTAACATTATTGTGTCAAAAATTATTTTGTCAACTCTTCTTAAATATGTTTATTTATGTGATTTAAATATAAGTCTTATTAATACTCTAGATTTTCTCTCTTTTTTTTAATGATAACAGTTTATCATTGAGTAAAGTATTCTTTCTTATATGTATATGATTTAAAATATTCAAATATATCTTTTAATCTATACAAATTAGTCTAAGAAAATTAGGGGTGATTCATTCTTAATATTATCTTCTATACTTGATGAATTATTGTAATGTGTGTCCATGTATGATTTCTTAAAATCACTTATATGATTAAAAATCAGTTTTTGAAATATTGTGCATTGTATTTAGAGTACTGTTTATACAAAAAGTGACTATATGATAAATATTAGTCCTAAAAAAAAGAAAGGAACTTTTTCAAATTTTATTTTGTAGCTCAAAGTTTCCATATATATATATATATATATATATTAAATACTTTAAATTTGATATTTAAAAATATTGAAAAGGAAACAAAGTTCCAACTTCTTTGAGCAGCATTAAATTTTATTAAATTCACATGTGTCATTTGAAGACTAATTAAAATAGCAGTTTTGAATGGATGTAAAAAAAGTGTTAGCTATAGTTTAAATTAAAAACACAAATTATAATCTATTTATGATATTCCATGATATTTATTTTCTTTTTCTTTGAAATGTAGGCTTTTCAGCGGATTGGTCACAGATGTTCGTCGAAAAATGCCATGGTATATAAGTGATATAAAAGACAGTTTATCTGTACAATGCATTTCTTCCATAGTATTTTTATACTTTGCTTGCATAGCTCAAATTATCACTTTTGGAGGGTTGCTTGCAAAAGTTACCAAGAACAAAATGGTAAGTGCTTTTTTGTGTGTTTGTGCTGGTTTGCTTATTAATAAATTGGTCATTATAAAACAGTGTTAATATTCAATGGTTTAGCATTTAACTTAATTAAATATGAAAAAAATATTGTAAATCAAAGATAAATCACTCCTTTGAAAAGTATTTAACAATTTGGGTAAATGGGAAAATTTTACTGAAATTCAACAATTACGAAACCAAACAAGCATTATTAAAAAAAGGACTATGACAGATTATGATTGTATAGAATTATACATTCGCTTATTTATACTCATTAAATATCAGTGCAAATGTTAATTTCTGTTGGCCAGCATGAAGGGATCATCTGGATATTGGCATATATTTTTTTCCTAAAAAAGAATTTCTTGATGCAATTTTTTAAAAATCTGAAACCCATAGATGTTTGTATAGTTTTAGAATAATTGTGACTAAGTTTGGAATTGTAAAATGTAAAATAGGGCTAATAAATATCAATAGATTTGAGTCATAAATGATTAAAAGTTTACTTCCTATAATTGAAATAGTGATCAAGTGGAATGTTTCGTTATTCAATAAGGAGTCATGCATTGTAATATTAAGAGTGCTGTAATGTTTAATTGTATAATTAATAATGATACATATTTGGATTATTTAAATGCTAATCATTATTTATTTTGAATTGTTTAATATTTATATTTAACCTGAAATAAACTACCTATTATGTTTTTTCCTATCTTTAACTAAAAGTTTAGTGTAAATTATTTTTCTTGTTTTTCTTACCCTTATGAAGACTTGCAACTATGTCTCAGTTATAAATGCATTGTGCATTGTTGGATTAAGAAAACAAAAACTGTTTAAGAAAATTCTTTTACTTGTGTGATAAAGTCAATTTTTATTTTAATTATTTTCTAACTTTTAATTCATTACTACTAATATGAAATTTTGAATCAAATATATATCTTAATTGAATACTTAGTAACAACTATCACAAGTATAAAATATTAATTGATAATAACTAGTGAATTCTGAAAATATTTAAATGGTGAATTATATAAGTATACAAAACTTCAAAACTTTTTGGATGTAAGAAAGTGAGTGAGCTTAGAATTTAGAATTTCTTTTTTATAATTATAAAATAAGCCAAGGTAAATTAAATGAAAGAGTATTTTTTATAGAAAAGTTTTTTTATATATATATTTATAAAGGAAAATTTATCATATAACTGATGAGCATGATCTTTAAATTTTACAATAGTAATGAATATCTTTTTTATTACATCTAAAAAAGCTAAAGTATTAATACTTCTTATCTTGATGTTTTTTTAAAAAAGAATTTATCCCTTGAAATATTTGAATCTGAATATTGCTTACATTGATTCATTATGCTTCTCAGGAAGCATTCTTTTTAATGTTGGAAGTTTAATTTGTGTCCCTAATGTAATCAATAAGATTATTTAGATGAAAGAAAGAAATTTGTCTTATTGTATTTAATTACAACTAGTTTAATATTTTTTTTATGTACAGTTAGTTAAACATCTTATGTTAGATAATTGGACCATACACTGAAGAGCCCGAAAATCAGTAGATTGTATGTAAATAATAGATGTGTTCAACCAAAAAGCGAAACATGATGCTGTTGGCAGTGCATATATAAGACAATAAGTATTTGAGGAGGCTATTACATCAATTCTTTCTGTTATGATGGAAAATTATAAAGATTTAAGAGATTTTTAATGACTAATTGTTGGCACACACTAGATGGAGTACAGCATTTCCGACGTAGAGATGAAATTTGGATTTTCACTCACAACCATTTCTAAGGTGTACAGCAAATACTGGATTTCCAGTAAAGCCTCAAATCTCCAATAACAGTACAGCTTGAAAAAGGCCTTGATAGAATAGGATTGCTGACGCCTGAAAGGAGCCATTATGTGAGATGAACATTTCACACCTCCTTAAATTACTGTGGATTTGATTGCAAACCCATCAACTAGCATCAGTGTGTATGCCATACAACATTCTCAGACACCACCAACGACCTCTTAATGATTAGAAAAATGTTTTCTGGTCTAAGGAGTCATGTTTCCATTTATATTGTGGATGCTTATATACGGGTATGAAGAAAACTCCATGAATCTATGGATTTCTCACGCTTACAAAAAACTATTCAAGTTGGTGGAGGTTCTGTGAGGGTAAGGAGCTTGTGCAAACAGCATGAAATGGGTCTATTGATGTGTGTAGGCTCTATCATGACATGTCAGCGCTACTTTAATATCCTTTCTTAACTTCTGCTTGCATTCATGTCGTGTGTATTTTGTTGGCAATACCAAGATAAAGTGTCACTTCACAGGTCTATAGTAGCTACCAAGTGGCTTGAGGAGCATTCTTCTGAATTTCTTTCCCTCTCTTGACCACCTAATTCTCCTGACCTGAACACTATCGACCATATCTGGGATGATATGAAATGTGCAGTCCGTAGGATATTTCCATTACCTTGCACTCCCAAGGCTTTGGGGGCTGCTATATAAGAATTTTGGGGAATGCTATATAAGAATAAATCCTAGTTCCAACGACCGTCAAATCTTCAGAGGAACCATGTGTTCCCCTATTTTACTCCTCTTGTAGTTCCTTGGGGTCCTTAATGCCTGTGGACGTATTCAAAGTTTCCCTTAATTTGTCCAGGTCTCAAAGGACCACAAGAATGGTAAAACGGGGGAAAGATTGACCCACCTGAAGATTTGATGGTCGTTGGAACTAGGCTTAATATCTTCACAAATTAGTTGCATCCATATAACTCTGTACTGTGGGATTTCTGCATGCTCGTAGGGGGGGGGGGCTGTACACAAAATTAGATTGGTGTATCAGTTTTTCTGACACTTCAATGTATATCTATATCTAACAGTACGTTCCCATCTAAATTGATAATAAAAATCTTTTCAAGAACAATGTTAAAATGATGGATATTGTTGAAAAGGATATGAAATATATAAGAATAAACTGACTGAGGGCTATTGTGATGGATAGGGGAAGCCAGCAAAAATTTTTTGGCCTGCATCAGCGCTTGGGAAAAACTTTTATGTACTTAGAATCTAAAAAAAATTTATATATATATTCCTATTGCGTTTAGACATATACTTCATGTCATAAAGTTTCATGAAATGAGGTGGGTAATTGTATGAAAATATTTTGATTTCTATGCAAATTATAAAAATATATTTTATGGAGTAAAAAATTTTTTTTAGTAAAATATTTTGTTTGCATTTATCTGTGCTCCCACAAGCTTCTGTTCAAAACAATTATTGATATGTTTATTGTTAAATTTAGGCTGAGGCATTTATTTGAGGAAGTAAATTTATTTAATACTGAAAAACCTGAAGTATGAAAGGAAAGGTACATGTAAACTTGAGACATAAAAAAATAGTCTAGGATGTATTCAAAGTAAATCAATAAATTTGCATTGAATATCTCTGAAAATTTTGCTGATAGAAGCAGGGAATTTTGTGTACTTATTGCGAGAATGAAAGAAACTTTTTACTTATATATTTCTATAAGGATCATTTGAAAATGTAGTTTTTGTAACTTTTTATCTTTCTCTACAAAAACAAAAATGCTTTTATATAATTTCCATTTTTATGAATGAAACTTTGCAAGTATATAATTGCAATATTTAATGAAATGAGTCTTGGTTCCACTTTTTGAAAGCACTCTCTATTGCTGTGTTTTAAGAAATTTAAGAAGGTGCATTTCTTCAAATTGTTTTTTTTTTTTTGAGAGAGAGAGAGAGGGTGGGATCAGGGTTTTTTTTAATTATTGTTAAGGGACTTATATTTAGTTATGCATAAATATACAATTAAATTAATACTTCATTTTGTTATTTTGAAATTTTATGCATAAATTCATATTTAAAATTATAGATTGAAAATTTTGTAATTATTGCATATGAGCTAACATAATGACTGCTATACTGAAATAAAAATTCTTTGTTTGATTACTATTATTGTTGTAGGTTTTGAAGTAGATTTCTTTTTTGCACTTTCTTCTATGTTCTCATCTATAAATGTAATAAAGAATTTATAGATTACTAAAGTGATTGCAAATAAAAAGCTTGTGAATTTCATATGACATTTAATATTGTATTTTCTAGATTAATGCTCTTATTTATTATTACAATGGTTTGGTTTACAATCATTCTGATCTAACTATAACAAACTGCAGGATTTATTTTAATTGTAATCATTAATTTGTATATTAATTGGAAAGCAGTTTATGTGTAATATAAAGGTACTTATATTTGTTTTGTTTTTTCATCCCTTTAGGCATCCTTAGAATGTTTATTTGCTGCACTCTTATGTGGTGTAAGCTATAGCTTGTTTAGTGGTCAACCACTAACTCTTCTTGGAAGTACTGGTCCAGTTCTGGCATTTGAAAGCATGGTCTTTGAGATGTGCGAGTATGTAATTTTTTGATTCTTTGTTTGCTGTTGTTTTTTAAAAAATTATCTTTTTTTTTCTTCTGTAATATTAATATATTTTAATGTAACATAATTCATAAACTTTTTTCTTGTCTTATATTGCATATTTCCATATAATGAACATTATATACAATCTACATTTGCTGCATTTACAATTAAAGTGTTATTATTGAAGTATAATTTATTCTATGAACTGCATTTTCTAACATCCTTCAGTAAATTTCTTATAGGAATGCCAGGTCTTCTAATAGTTCTTATGACTTGACTTTGGGTAAATTCCTGTATTGTTTCTCTGATTCGTTTTGATACTTCTCAATATAAATAAAATATACTCCTATTGCAATTTCAGATTAAAAATTTTCTTATTAATTAATCAGGTGTGAGAGCATATAATTTTTCACTATTGCTTCTCAAATTCTAATTATTGTAATTTTCCGTAACTGGGGAGAAACTTCTCTTTCATCTGACATTCAGAACTCTGTAAAACTGCTGAGCAAAAATACAGAGATTTTTCCATTTTGAAAGTTAAAATATATAGTTGTTTTTAACCACCATTACTCTCTGTTTTGGATGCTTATTCATGATTTCTATGTGATGATAATTTAGACTTACCTAAAATTCTTCATGAACATTTTAAAAATACCTTTTTACCTACAATGAAAATTACTGAAATGTTGAATAAAAGGTTATTGGATTTAGATGTTTGTAAATCCTGTGAAGGATTTTTTGATTGAGTCTCTAGCTAACTCTTATTTTATATATTTAGTGTGAATACTAAGTAATTTTTATTGGATTCCAATCAGCAAGGGATGATTTGTTGTGAGGGTGAAATTATCTAAAATTATTTGAGCTGAATATAAGTTATTCTAGTTAAAAATGGAAATTGCACATTTCCTTTTTTTATAACTTCTTATTAAAGCACCTAACTTAATTTATTATGTTTTTTATAATGTCACGTTAATGAACAAACTGTTAAATTAAGTTTTTGATAGTTGTATTTTCCTTTGAAATTAGATCTTAGAAAGTGACTTTCAGCATCTTATTTTTATTGCTTTTTTATCTAAGAGCATATGATATCACATTAGAATGCTCTTATCTTTTATTCTGTTGCTTCTTTTTTCACCCTCCTTTCATTTTAAAACCAATTTTTCTATAATTCACTAATGAAAGTTAACATTTTCTTTTTATTATATCGCTAGAGAGAAAAAAAAATTCTTCCTGTGTTACTTAAGGAATTTCTTTAATATTCTAAAAGCTGATATTTTAACTATAAAACTACATAATGAAATACTTAATAAAAAATTATCAAATAATGACTAATACATTGTGTTCATTACCATACTATTACCTGTTATTAAGAAATTCTTTGTCACTAAAGCTATTTTTAAAAAAATCTATTTGTAAAATTACTATTTATTTATTTATTTTACAGTTAGTAGTATTAACTACCAGTTTATTCAATTTGCTAATTAACAAAATTTATTCTATTATTTTTGCTAAAATTGTTCCTTTGTTCTAATTGTTTCTTTGTAGGAATTATGGACTAGATTATCTGCCCATGCGTGTTTGGATTGGATTGTGGACTTTTGTTTACCTATTTTTATTTGTGGCTTTTAATCTTGCTTCACTTGTTCGCTACATCACTCGATTTACAGAAGAAATCTTTGCAACTTTAGTATCTTCTTATTTTATTTACAAAGCTTTTAAGAATGTAAGTAAAACTTCTGAGCTTGGTCAAAACTTTTTTCCCCAATCTTTGTACCAATAACATATGTTCTACTATTCAGAAAAAGAGAAAAAGCCTTAACACATCAAACATTAAAGATGTTTCTTTAAAGTAATGAAATTGAAAGGGTTGGAATATGGTAAAACGGGGTTGTCATGCCATTGAAAAAACATAGGAAAATTAAGAATCATTTTAAAAAATGAGATATGCAGGAAAATTTGTTAATTTTCAAAAATATAGGGAAAATAATAATACAGGATATATTTTATAAAAATAGGGATCACAAGAATAAAAGATCATAGTCATTGCTTCCAAAAAAGAAATAGTGCCATTCACAATAGTGTAATTAGAAACATTTGTCTTTTCTGCTCTATCCCCCTTTTTTCTGTATGGATTCTTATATGATTTATGTGACAGCTGATGTTCATGTGTGGAACTTCTGTGACTTGTGTGAAAAATTAGAATACATTTCTCTGATAGTAACAGCAACACTCAATCTGCAGCTGCATCACGGTGGTATTTAGTCACTCACACCCGAGTTTATTGAATGGTTATTTATTATTTGAGAAGTTATGAGCTTATTTGGAGTAGATTCAAGATTTTTAAAAAAAACAATGAGCTTCTCACAGTGTATGCTAACAAATTGCACAGAAAAGGGGGGGGGATCATTCCTCATTTTGCTAAAAAGGCTCAAGAAGTTTGCAGAATCTGCTTGTTGCATGCTACTTGCCTTGTTTGAAAATAATAAGCCTAAATAATATGGAAAAACTGACACTTATTAATCATGCCATAAAAAGGAAATAAAATTTTGTTTCTGTTTTTAAAAAAGTCAATATAGATTTGAATCTAAAAGGAATGAATGAAAATGTGATATGCTATCCAAAAATAAGCCAATTTTGAACTTTTTGGTTCAAGAACAATCAATTAAAGGTGAATTTTTATGGCATTAAAACTTGTTATAACTTCACATTTGTCTTTTATTGCATTAAATGATATAAGGAAATATTTTCACTTATGTTGAACGAAAGTGAAATGACTTTAAAAAATGTATGTTGTACCGTACAAAAATATTCAATGAATTTATTTTTTCCAGATTTGAGTGGCAACACTGTATTAGTTATTGAAATGTTTTAAAATTTTGAGCAAATATCATTGTAATCTTTACTGTTAAAATATATAACTTTCGTTGCAAAGAGTCATTTTAATGTTTCCTAGAATTCTTATGCAGCTTTAAAAGTTAAGTATTTTACTAAAATTTCTTGTACCTAATCCATACAAGAAATTTAATAAGCGGTTTTAATAGTTTCATTCCATTTTTGAAAGAATTAAATTTTATTTAAAGCATATTTTTTGTCAAATGACTCATTAAGATATTTTTTTATTGTGTTTTGTACAAATACAATAATTCTGAGTTGATATATGTACACTGCTCAAAACAATTAGGGGAGCACATGGTTTTAACAGAATTACGCAAAAATGTCTACCAATAAGTAACATAAAATGAATCATCCATAAATTACAGCCTGCCAGGAAACGGAAGAAGAAAACTTTATATGCAAATCAAAGTACATGACGTCAAAAACCAGAAAAAGGAGATAAGGCCAGAAATCGGGATGTTGCAGAAACGTCTGTTTTATTGCCGTAACTGTAAAATTTGATTGCGCAATCATTCTGTTATTGAGACAAGCTTATGAGAATGTCTGAACGACGTGATTTACCGGAATCCATGGCTTGGCGTGTTGTAGGCCGACTGGAATCAGGCCAAACACATTGAAGTGTCGCGGACGCTGTTGGAGTTGCCAAAAGTGTAGTTGCAAGGCTGTAGAATCGATTCCAAGAAATAGGAAAAGTTAGACGTCGACCAGGGCAAGGTCGGCCACTACAGCAACTGATGACCGGTATATACGGTTAACAGCCCGTCGAAACAGAACAGAGAATGCTACTCAGCTGCAAAGACAGTTGTTCGTGGCAACAGGATGAAGGGTGTCCAGCCAAACAGTACGTAATAGGCTTCATGGGGGAGGGCTCTATGCACGTAGGCCAATGGTCTGAATTCCGTTGACCCCACGCCACCGTGCGGCCAGAAGAAGATGGGCTGCTGAACATCGAGATTGGCAGCAGCATGATTGGAACCAAGTGCTGTTTACAGACGAGTCCCGATTCAGTCTGGAGTGTGACACTCGACGCGTTCTGGTATGGCGGGAGAGGGGCACTCGAAATAACCCCGCATTCGTTCGTGAAAGGTCACAATACAGACGAGCTGGTTGGATAGTATGGGGTAGAATCAACATAGGCGGACGTACGGACCGGCATATCATTCGGAATGGCACTTTGACGGGCCGCAGGTATGCAGACGAGCTACTGCGATCTCATGTCATCCCTTACGCTGGATCCATTGGCGATTCCTTTATTTTCCAGGATGATAATGCCCGACCGCATAGAGCTCGTCTAGTGGAGAACATGCTTGAAGTTGAAACAATACAGCGTATGGAATGGCCAGCGTGCTCTCCTGACCTGATTCCAATCGAGCATGTTTGGGACATGTTCGGACGACGCATTGCTGCGCGGCCAAGGCCGCCTGTGACTATCCCAGACTTGGAGATTCCACTTCTTGAGGAATGGATCAGTATTCCCCAAAGTCTGATCGATAACCTCATCGCATCCATGGCAAACAGGTGTGCAGCAGTCTTAGCTGTTCGAGGAGACCACACGCCCTATTAAAACTCATGCATCATATCTATTCAGAGCCTTTTTTTTATCATTTACATGTAATCAAATTGTTGCCCTAAATCATCTTTTGATGTTTTTTCCATATTTTCAAAGAATTAAAGCTTAATTCCACATTGTTATATTTTTTTTCTCTGTATTACACATGGATACGCGTGTACTACCCATTGTATGCCAATACGTGGCTGTCTCGCACGGTTTTCTTGATTTTTTTTTCTTTTGCTTGCTCCCCTAATTGTTTTGAGCAATGTACATGTGAAAAGTCAAGGAAACATTGCAAGAATGGTCAAGGATTTTTTTCCCTCGATTTCTGTAACCAAGTAGTGTTTTTGAAAATTGGGAGGTTGGGAATAGGAATCCATTGATGACACAACCATGTCTCATCCACTTTCACATGAATTAAAATTTATTAAATTAGCATGAGATTGGAGCTTAAATTCTATTTGATTTTGTGAATAATTTTTTATATACAAATTTTGGTTGATGAAAAGATGGCAGACAAGATTTGAGCAGGTAATTCCCTTTTGAAATTTTCACCCAATCTAGTGAGTGGGAGAGGAGTTATTTCATCCAATTAAATTCATGCAGCATGAATCTTTGGGATTAAATTTCAAACCCTGGAATCCTCTGGCCTTAAATCTGAGGTTGTTCAATTGTGTATTCCAATTTTCATTTTCAGTACTGCAATGAAACAAATATGTAAGTGCTCGAAGATAACCATGTTTTGTGGATCATTTTTTTAGGTATCGGAAATAGCAGATGAATTTCCTCTAATGACGAGAAACAGTCCATTTTATCCAATGTGTGTTTGCCTTTCACCAACACCTAACTACTCTATAGTGAGTGAAGATGAGTGCCAAACTTTGGGAGGAATATCAGCTCCAAGTGGGTGTAGCTATACACCACCCACATATGTCCCTAATATTTTTCTCATGTCTGTCATTTTGTTCATCAGTACGTTCGGTCTCATTTTGTTGCTACGCCATGTGAAAAGGACACCCTTTTTTACAACTAAGGTAAGATCATGTCTTTTTTTTTTTATGAGATAAGATTTAAATCTGCAATCAGTTTTTGTAATAGTAAGAAATTTTTAATTGTAGTTTAGTGAAAAAGGAATTCATAAAGTTTGTATCTTAACATAGCTGTACAATTTATATAAAATATCTTAAATGTGTGCAGATTCCAATTTTGAAACTTTATATCTTTATGTCTACATATTTGATCTGGCTAATTCCATGTTTATTTACAAGTTATTTTAAAAATATTTTTGTAATCATTATGAAACAGAATGTAAATTGGGGTAGATAAGCAACTTAATTAAATTGATTATACCTAAATAAAAAAAATTATATTTTATTTAATTCGATTTTTTTAGCATCTGGTTTGCTGCTTTGTTATTTGATTATTTTTTAATTCAAAATTTAGTGTTTCACTTAAAATTATTTTAGTAGGTATTTTCTATATTTATTGCACATGAGGAATAGTTCAAAATCAGTCATTATTATAAAATTCATATTTTCATGTGAAGCAAATAGTATATCTCAAAAGCACATTCAGTGACATAAAAAAAAATGTTCATTTTTTCCCCCTAGGATTTATATTTTAGAACCTGTGTTATGTAGTATTTACATATAATTTGCTTCAAAATAAACCTTTATGCATTATCAACATATTTCTTTCTTCAGTTATTTATTACATACTTTTTTTATGTACTTGAAGGATAGAATTTTATATTGATGTTGCAAATATTGATTACTACTTTTGATGAATTTTATAAATATTAATACGATAATTCTTTATCAGTAAAATTAAAAATGTATTAATTCTCAAAATTTTAAAATGTGATTTGGGAATAAATAATTTATAATTTAATTGCTTACTGTATAATAATTTGCTTATTTATAGATCCGCACTTTGATATCAGACTTTGCTGTTATGATTGCTGTCATAGCCATGACTGTTTTGGATGTATTTATTGGATTAGGAACACCAAAACTTGAAGTTCCACAATCATTTAAAGTATGTATGAATAGTTTATGGATTTAAACTAATTATTTACTAGCCCATATAAGTTAACCATCATGCATGACTGCATATTTTTCTTTTTAATGTGGAATTGAATGCATGGGCATATACATTTTTCAAATAATAATGATTCAAGTTTTATTAGAAATAATTTAGCATGTGTAATAAATTAAAACTATATTCTGTAGCTTAAAAGTAGCTCAAATGTCCCCAATGCAACCGAAATATTAGAAACTGAATCATTTGAAACTATATATGTTCTTTTTGTAATGATCCAAAAGGGATTTTAATAAAGAGGCCAGAATAATTATCTAAATTGATCAAAATAAAACTGCTTTAAAATTCAGTCAGACTAATTAAATACATAGTATCTTATATAGTATAGTTATTTTACATTCTTCTCCTGAGAATCATTGCAATAGGCAATGATTCTCATGAGGAAAATTTCTTCAGTGGTAGTGGTCCCTAGAACCTGAAACCACCCTTCATTCAAAAATTATATACCTAACTCTATAAACTCTTTACCTTAATTATGCTTTTGCCAAGATTGTTGACCAGAGTAATTTTATTTGGATTTTAACCTCTAGCTTACGGGCGGTACAACAGTTGTACCAAGATTTTTTTTACCTTTCCTTACGGGGTGGTACAACTGTTGTACCAGTAACGAGTTTGAATTTCCTTCCCCCACTTGAACTTCCCGGCGGACCGTAATTGCCTCATAAAACTCCCTTCCCTTTCGTGCTTTACCTCCTTAGGGTTAGGAGATTTCGTCCAGCTGTAGTTATAATCACTATTGGCGCTAGTGAGTTTTGTGGACCCTGCTTTGGTGACATTTTTTTAAGTAACACTCCAAAGAGCTCTCGAATGAGTTTGCATAATTTCATTTATTAGTAGTAGTCGATTGAAAATATTATTCTTTTCCCCCGTTGCTTAATTTTTTTACATTTTAAATCATTAATTATTTAACTTAATAAAATTTTATAATTTTGTAACAATATGCGTTTATAATTTTATTCGAATGATAAATTTTTGAATCAAGAATTACTTGAAATTTCATTTCTGATAGAATGGTTTAGTGAAGATTAATGGCGTTCCAGATAAATTGTTACATCTTTGATCCCAATTCGTCAGAGTGCAGGAAAACTTAATTGAACCTTGGATTGGGGGTTTTTTTTCGGCCTGTCATTATATTTTACATTGAAAAGTGACAAAGCAGTGTTTTGTCTTCAAGCCTGCTTCCTCCTCTATGACTGGAATCTCGGGCATATATATTTCCCAGTCATTAACATACAGTTTTAACGCAATATTAAAAAAATGACAACTTACAATTTCTTAGCTTTAAAATTTAATGTTTGAACAATGTATTCATACTAAAAATAAATTTGATTTTTCATTTTTAAGCAATCTGTGAGTTTCATCATTATTTTTCATGATTTATGAAAATCGCTGCTTTTATTATCTATAATTAAACATTCATTAAAATTTATAATTCTAATTTTAAAGTATTGGAAGAGGCTCTCAAAATCTATCAAAAATAATAATTAGTAGCTTTTTAGGCATTCTAAAATCAGAAGAGAAATATTAAAATATTTATTCCTTCATTTTAATTCATTGAAAAGTTACTAGACATTTAAAATTTTCCAGAAATATTTGTACTGAAACAAAATAAAGTGACTATGTAAAAAAGGCAGGAATTCTAGATTTAATTTGAAGCATTTCTTAAAGATAATCTAAATATTGTGCTTGCGAAAATATTTATAATTAATAACAAATTCTGATCATTTAGAATGCTAGCTTTATTTATTAAAGATTTTTTAAAAGTTTTTTTGATAACTATTTCTTAATATAATTTTACAGCAATGAAATCTTATGCATCAAATTCTGAATAAAACATATATAATCTTACTTTGTTTAAATTAATCGTCTTTAATCTGGCGATTACCTACAAATTAATAAATTTTTATGTAGAAAAAAATTTCGTTATAAATTGGTTATTAATTGTTTAGAAAATAGAGCGTACTTTTCAGAATTATTACAATGTTATGAGTAATTGAAATTCTCGGAAAAAAATTACTATAAATTATAAGAATCGACAATAGAACAAAAAATGTTAATAGTTATTTAGATTAAAAACTGATCGAAATAGAAATAAAAATTGTATTCGATTTTATGAGTTCAATACATTAATATTAAAAAATGCAATTCTACAAAATAGCAGATAATCGCCTGCTATTTTGCAGATGCATTTAATTTACAAAATAGCCAAGGATTGTTATCCGTGTTTTGTGCAAAGAAATAAAAATATTTTTAGAAAATCAAGTACGATATTTATACATGATTTATAAATCGTTACATTTAATAAAGATAAATGAGTTAGAAGAAAAAACAAATTAAAATTCACAATGATGTGCTTAAGCTTTATAGGAATTAAATTGACAGCTTCAGTAAGGCGTGAGAAATTTATTTAATCACAAAAATGATTGAAAAATTGACAACAATTTGTTTAATGTGCTAAATAACTGTACTGCAGTTATCCTATTTACAGGTTATTTAATATCATAAAATTTAATTCATTACTATTTCATGTGGAAATTAGTTAACAAATGTTTCAGAAGAAGAAAAAAAAATACGATAAAAAGCTATTTCTAGGGGACACACGCAGTAAAACCGCAAAAAAGCAACCTATTTAAAACGGATTGGACAGATGACCAATTAACACTACGGAAGCTTGAAATTGAAGTGCTAAAAAAGGGGGAAAGCATCTGTTATCTTTCTTCACTGAATGCCCACATTCAAAGGAACTTTTCCAAATTTAGGTTCCCGCAACCTAAAGGTTAATTGGCTTGGAATATGTTGTTAGAAATGTAAAAAAATCCTCACAGGTATTCGTGAGCCCTCTAGCTTCATTATTTATTTTTCATTTTGTTGTAACTTCCTTAATATTAAAAATAGAAAAAGAATTCAAATTGGCACTTCAGGAAGACAAACAACTTGTGCAACTACCCCAGTATCTAAGAAATTAATAACTGAAAGTTTGTTTTCAAGCCTTAATTTCGACCTTTTCTAGCATCATCATTACATATTAACAATTTTTTTAAAAAATGCTTTTTTTACCCTTATAGTTTGAAATTGTTTAAATGGTCATGGAGTAAATATTAAAAACTTAAAAAAAACTAATTGAATAAAAATGAAGAGAAAAATTTAATGACAACATTATAAGGTTTAGTTTGATGTCTGCCACACTACTAAGAATATATTGCATCTAAAAAAAATTGCAATATTGAAAGGCTATCGTTACATTTTTAACCTAAGTATGAGCATTTTTACAATCAAATAATAGTAATCAACGTCTCAATAACGTACGTTTAAGCTTTAAGTTTGTCAATGGCATGCAGTTAATAATAACTAAAATAGTACCAAAGAACATTTATTTTAAAAAAATCTAGTAAATTTCCTTTTACTTCATCTTTAATTGAAATATTTGAATGTCTAACAATAAGATCTTAGTTCTAATATTAATTAAGAACAGCAGACGAACTTTTTTCCTCCAATATAAACTAAATTTCAAATGTAGATGTGTACTTACAACCCCAAATGTTATTCTTTGCATTTAATTGTAAGAGCTTTTTTTTGATAATATTATGAAAAGTAAATGATAGTTACTTTGTCATTTTTGGCATTCATTTTTTAGCACTGATTTTATAACAAGCCTATGTTTGTATATTTTTTTTATAATATTCGACTTTGATATTACTTGTTTTTCAATAAATATTAAAATATTCAATAACAATATAAGCCTTACCTTGGCTTACTTCAATATGTAGTATTTCATTTTTACTTTATCATAAATGAAGTATAAAGAAAGAATGGCAATCATCAAAAAAATTTATTCATTTTCATAAAACTCTTCATTTGGACCTCCCTGAATTTAAGTAATATATTATTGCCATTATATTTGTTTTTCTGTCTCAATGATAATTCAAAATTGCTTCAAGGTAGAAATGAAAATGAGGTAAATGTATTTTTATATAAGGTCTTTTCAACAAATTTTTTCTTTCAAATGTTGAGCCAATTCTGTTCAGCGGAACTCTGTCTGACTGATTATATGAGTAAAAATGACCTCAATAGTTATGAAATGCAAAGGGTTTTGTAAATAAAATTTGGTTCATTGGTTAAAAATAGAGATTCATATCAAATTTTGAACAAAATCTGTCATGCATGTTTTGATCTGTACTTCCTCATGCAAGTTAATGTGATAATTCATGTAAACAGTGACTTAAATGAATGAAATTAGTTGCTTTGTGATTATAACTGCTTTACATGTCAAATTTTCATGTGAATTGGTCTGTAAAAAATAGTAATTTAGATGAAAAGGAATCTATATTTGTTTTCCAGATTGCTGAGAGATATTTTTTTTCCTGTAATGAAGTGATCTCAAACATTTCTGTAATAATAATTTTTAAAAAAAGAGTCAGCTACCTTGAACTTTTTATGATGGTTATTTGTCTAAAAAAATGAACATTCAAAGAATTGTTGTGAGTTACTCTGCATTATATGCGGGGGAGAAATTGTTTCAAAATCACTAAAAATATTAATAGAACCCACACCAAAAGGTAAATGTGACAAAACTCTAATGCAATTGCTGAAAGACTCTAATGTGTATCTAGTTAAACTCTCATGGGTGTATGAGCTGGCTTAAACCAATTTTTATGATTTAAACTTAATAATATAATCTGATTTAAATTGAAATAGCTTAACTTCATTTATAAGTTTTTATGTTTTATAAAATTATGTGTTAGCTTTATATATCTAAAAATTTATATTATTTCTAGGAAATGTGCTAAAATCATTTTTACATCACAAAAATATTGTAAATGTAGAAAAAAATAATAGTAATACTGTCAACTAATGAATTTAGAATCTGAAATAGTAAACTTAATCCAACAAGTACATACTTTCAAAAAGATTTATTGGAAGTAATTTAGATGGTTGTGATTTAATTGTGAGCCATTAGTTTCTGAAGCTTATCAACTTGCTAGATGACAAAGAAAAATTATTTTGTACTGTTAAAAAGTTTAGTTTTAAAATGTTTCCAATTGATAAAATAAGGATAAAACTTTTACATGGACCCCCAAAAAATGACGTAACTATTATTGGTGAAATTTTTTGGTAAGGAAACTCATTTATTTTCAAAGTTTACAAATCAAATTTGAATTTCTAAGATCTAAGGGTGTTTCTTTAACTTTAAAATCTTTCTAAAAAATGTTTTATAATTTTCACAGCTAATGATACTAGATGCTTAGTTTATATTCAAAGAATGAGTTGACCTAAATATGTGAAAATACTACTGTAAGACTTTTGTTCTTGCAAATTTTTGGCAAGGTATTTCAGCATGATTTCACCTTATGCTGTAATTTAAAATGTGTCTTGATTTTTAGCTGGAAGATGAAATAATTTACAATATTGGACTGAAAGTTATCAAATAAATGCATTAGAAAAAAAATGTAGAATTGAATTGTTGCCAAATAAATTGTAAAATATTTTGAAAAGACGTTTGGATAAAATGAACTGTACAATCAAAGAATACAAGATAGCAAATGCAATGAACGTTTAATTCTCATGATGATAAAAATGGGGAAAATATGTATTTTGAATTAATGGAGACAACATCAAAATCATTTCAAGAACAATTTCTGAAAAGGGAAAGTATAACTCATATTAAAGCACATTTGTCAACAATTATAAAGATATGATTTTTTTAAAAATAGTTAATCATTTTTTTATTCTTATTTATTTACATTGTAAAGTATTTTTGTACGAACTGGTTGGCGCACTTCACACTATTTTTTGGAGTTGTAATTTCAATTGATATGTTTTTGGCTTTCATGTCTGAATGATTTTGGTTTTATGTCTTATTATCATTTTGTTGCTTGATTTGAGCAATTTGCTATGATTCTATTTAGATGCTAAAAAGTTTGGAAATAATTTGCCTGTTGTTATGCGATTTTAACTTTGTGATACTAATTTTAACTCTAAAACTTGGTATATGTTTTGATGATGTTAGTTTAATGTGTTATTGGGTTGAACAGATTGCTATAATCCTATATAGTTTTTAAAAATTTGTTTTGATGAAATTATTTTTAATTCTGAGACTCTAATTTATCTCCAAAACCTCAATTTCCTGAGATTTTTGGATCACAAGGGGTAAATTTCTTGGACAAAAGTCAGACCTCTCACAGAAAAAAAAAAATCGGTTTGAATACCTGCCTGTGGATGACCCTTGAAAAAGTCTTCAGGCCGGATTTATCATATATTTTCCTTTCTTTTTGGGTTTTACATTAAGCTTAATATTCATTGTTAATTTGATTAATGTAATATTAAAAGAGCTTCATATCGTAAAAGACTTGCATTTGCAAAAGGTAGAGAAAAATACTTTGTTTTGTAATAATGTTAGAAATGCATTTTACATTAATGTTTTATTTATGTTTTTATATTACATATTTCTTTTACTATTGTATTTAGCCTTCATCATCTGACAGAGAGTGGCTTGTTCCATTTTTTGGAAGTAATCCATGGTGGACAGCAATTGTGGCAACAGTGCCTGCACTACTTCTGACTATGTTGGTTTTTATGGATCAACAAATTACAACTCTCATTGTTAACAGGAAGGAAAATAAACTTAAGGTCAGAATCTTTATTCTTCTCTTTTTAAAAAGTCATAAGATCTTGTATTCTTCAAAGTAAAGTAAATTATGTGGTGTATATCTTTAAAATATTTTTTCACTTTTTCCTTATCCTCGTTTGTTATATAATTTAATTATGCTGCTAATACAAAAGCTGTGCCTTAAAGTTTGAATTTACTGATTTTAACTTAATATTTTATATAATTATTAGCATTTTTTTCTATTATTGAAATAGCTAACATAAATAATTAAAAGAACTTAGTTTAAATTTTTCCCTAAAAGAAGATTATCAGTGTAGTTTTAAACATCTCAAATAACAATTAAAAATTTGTTTTTTTTAGTTGTCCTTTAAATAGGGCATTGGTTCAACATTCAACTTTTTTTTTTTCAAATTTTAGATCTCATTCCTTGAATTCAGGAAACAATGAATCTTTTCTTGCTAAGGAGCAACAAATGGAATGTTCTCTAATATTCCTTGGTATCAGCCCACTTTGTCAAACAAGATTCTTTTATATATGCTATAGTACATATGCTTTTGAACTTTTTTTGTGGGTGTGGGTGTGTGTTCTTGTCTTATCATTAGTTCAGCTGCTGCTTTATTTTGTGGTTTTGAGTTTGTCTGACCATTTTGGTTGCAGTAAATTGTCTAGGAAATTTCTAATGGTAAAAGAAGCTCTTAAATATATGAATTCTTTATCAAATAAAGAATTTGATAATCCTGAGATGATAATTATTCTGCTAGAATCACCATGTGTGCCAGTTACAAAGAAAAAATAATGATTCTTTCCTAAATTGTAATAGAGTTGAAATTCGTGGCGATTCTGAAATTTGCCATATCCGTGATAAAGCTATGTTTGATTTGTAAATTTTTTTTTACAAATCAACCAGAATTTTGGCTTTCACCATGCTATTCTTCTCAAGATCATCAACATATTTCAGATAAGATGTTAGACAAAACTGCTATTGAACTTTTTCACTTGATTGCTAATGATGATGTCACATACGGTAACAGATACTATGAAGTTAACAATGACTTTTAAAAGTTTATGGGCATCCTTTTTTTAATAGTGGTTATCCCATTTTACCATGAGAAAATATGTATTGGGAAAATACTCCGGGCACTAGTAAAACTTTAATGAATACAGCTATTTATTTCCAGGAAGCAGTACAATGACATTAAATAAAACATATTTGAATAACATTTCAGCCATTAACAAAGAGAATCATTATTACAAAATCCATTCTCTTTTAGAAAAACTTAATATTTTTCTGCAACAATTTGGAATAATTTCACAAAATCTAACTATCAATGAAATAATGGTATGCTATTTTTGCAAACACAGTTCTAAGATGTACAATAAATAAACCTGTGAAATTTGGAGTTATAGATGTTGACATCTTATAATTGATATCCCTTCAATATTATTCCTTATCAAAGTGCTCAAGAAAAGGTTATGGGACCAACCTCTTGATGTGTTATATATATATATATATATATATATATATAACTTTGTTGAATAGAAACAAACTTTTTTAATTAAAGGGTAAAAAAAGATGAAATTCAATCTATTGTTATTAAAAGGTATATTTTTTTAACGTACAAAAAATAAATTTATCGTAATGCCATTTCATGCACAATACTTTTGGTTAATCCTTGTGGGGTATAAGCAAACAAATTCTATGATTCTCCAACCTTCGAACACGCAACATATAATTGTCCGTGCGAAAAGCAAGGATTTTCTTAATCTAAGCCACAAATTGTCATTGTTTGACCTTGTAACTTATTAATAGTCATAGAAAATGCCAAGCAAATTGTAAACGTGTGAATGAGATAGGTGAGTCAAGGAATAATTGGGATCCATGGTAAAAGTACTTCATCTGAAATTTGCCGTTCAAAATAGTAACCTCAAGAATATTTCTCATGAATTTTTTTATAACTAATCATGTGCCGTAACATAATTTTGGAGCATTCAAATTTCGAAGCAAAATGATAGGTGAGCCAATCTTCAATCTCATGTTATGTGGTAAAGTTTTACAAATTAGCTCTGCTTTCAAAAGATATAAACTGAACATGTCCATTTTAAAGCTTATTAATTGAGTTAATAATGTATACATTATAAATGCATGTTATCATGAAATAGCAGGATCAAAAGAAATCAACTTGAAGGCTTTGACAAAGATAATCCTAATACTCCTTTCTTATATTTTGATGTCAAAATGTTTGACAGTTAGAGGGAGTTTGTTTTAAATTTTTAAGCAAATGCGTGAATTTTCTATACCAGTTTGGGTAACAAAAATTGGTTATAAATTTTTAATTTCTTTATTTGTTTTATTTTAATTCGAAAATACTTCAAAATGAATCCTAAAAATATTGATTAATTAACAATGTTTAATTTTAAATGCATCAAGCACTAAAAAAAAAAAAAATTGTTTAAAACATATATCCTTTCAGGAATAAAATAAGCATATTGAGGGCATATTGGATGATAAAAATGTAAAAAATGGATGAAATTTGTGATATCTTTATTTTGATATTTGATGTATATTTAAAGTGTAAGCTATCGTTTGGAAAAAAAATTATTTTGATATATTAATTCTTTTGCTCAATATCAGCATTTTTTTATTGTTATTGTGATGCCACGTCCACTTGTTTCCGTTTGGACAGCTGCAGTAAAAACAGTTTCGTTTTCCTCCGAACATTGCTTGTGAGCATAATTCTGATTTTAAGCTGAAAATATTCTTTGCCATGAATGTCAGGAAAAATTTCTTCAAATCCTTCAAGCAAGGTTTCCCCCCCCCATCAAAAATGTGTCTATTATGTGCTAAATATGGTAAAGAATTTCTTTCTGCATTTACTAGTGAAAAGGAACTTATATACAAAAAAAACTTTGAAGTGAACAACAAAGTTGTAGAGGCCTTCTTGTCTCCACAAAGAAAATATATCAAAATTTGATTGCTGCTTTATTATAATTCAGAAAAAAAGTTCATTATATAAAATAAATTGTATCTTACAAGCATGTATCATATTATCATATAATAACAATGAAATGAAAAAAGAAATTCAAAAAAATCAGCACATGTCAAATTAGAAGAAAAACATGAGCTCATAATTTATGAAACAGGTGTATTTTGATTTGCTTCAAATTTTTTATTATACTTGTTTATGGCTGCACATATAGTTTAAAAATGTTATATGAATATAAATTAATCTTTGTGACTAATGAAATGTTATTAAGAATGTCTAATTTTTATTTGAACTTTTTTTTTGATGAAAAAAAGGAGTTGGTTTGGTTTCACCAATAGTATTTCCTTTATATTCTTTGAGAACTCTTACAAAAATATTTTAATTTTATAGCTGTATATATTTCATAAAATAAATAATTCTTTTAATAAAATGAATATTTAACAAATTTAAGTTATTTCAGTTATGTTTCTGGTCTGTAAAGGTACATTTAAATGTATTTTTAGCTTTTGCTCAAAATGAAATTTAGTGATACTCTTCAAATTTTCAAATACTCCATGCACATTCTATTTTTAGTTACAAATTTGAAAATTTTCTCTTATTCTTTATGAACATATAATAATATAATTTGCATTTATAGATGAATTATGTATCTTAATTTTTTTTTTTATTTGAAGACCTCAAATAATAATATTGCATTGATTTTTTAACATTTTTCAAAAAAAGTCAATAATATCAAGTTTTAAAGGGAAAATCACATTTTGAATTAATTCAAGCAAAATATTATGAAAATTTCAAAGCAATATTTGTGCCTATTAATAAAGATTTACAAATTGGTCGTTGGGTCCGGATTTGAATGAATACTCTGCATGAATTAAAAAATTTGGTTTTCATGAAGTTGATTTATAAAATTAATAATATAGATACTGTGAAATAGAAAACTATATTTTGCATTTACTTTTTTAGAAAATATATTTATTTATTTCATTTCAAAGAATCATGTGCTGAAAATTACATTTTTCTGGATTTAATTTGCAGCAAAAATTTTAAAAGAATATAGTCAGAATCTCGAAAACATGTTAAGCCGAACATTGTTAGTATGGGGAAAAAACCCGAAGCCGTATTCATTTGGCTATTACTTATTACTACGACTTAAAATAACTTTTAAAAAAAGATGTACTTAAAAATATATAACTAACAGAAATATTGTTTAATTACAAAAGCAACATAACTAACCTTTTTACAGCGTGTATCCGAAGTAAAACAAAACAGCAAACCAATAGTTTTGTCTCTGTTTAAATAAAGTGCTCAACAAAATGCGCATGCATTAAATTTCATTAACAGAAAATGCATTTTTTTCCCTACATGAGTTGGACAGATTGGAAATTTTTAATTTCATTTATTCTGTTTTATTTTAATTCAAAAGTACATCAGAATGAACCTTATAGGTCGATTAATTAACGATGCTTAATTTTAAATGCAATAAATGCGATGCAAATAAAAAAAGTCGTTCGAAATAATCGATCGGAAAAATGTTAAGCCTAACCTCATCGCTGTTAGGAAAAAAAAACCTAAAACCTTACTCATTTCGCGGTGGGGGAAGGAAGTTATTTTGGCGGGAAAGTTAGTTTTTAATTAATAATTAAAATTTTACAAATTGTAGGGGACTGAATTGTGAATCTAAACCATTCTCGAATCCACTTGAACGTACAAAAAAAATTTCATCAAAATTGGACCCGTCGTTTAGGAGGAGTTCAGTCACATACACACGCACAGAAGAATTATATATATATATATATATATATATATATATATATATGGTTTTGAATGACAACCTGATAATAATGTCATCATATTTTTTAATATTGCTGCTTCATCAAATGAGTTAGTAACTATTACTTATTGAGCCTATCTTAGATTTTTTCAGCAGTTTATCCTGATGGAGATGTCTTTGGGACAATGAGGATATTTTAAGCAGAAAATATGTTCATTAATCATATAATAATTTGGCTAAATCATGCAAGCAATAATATGTTACATCTTACTTTAAAATTTTATTTCAATTTGTCCAGTTATAAAATTCTGAACAGTTTTGTTGATGTATCTAAATGTATATATGGATGGATGGACGGACGGACAAAAAACTTTTTAAGATATTAATTTGAAAACTAACTTTTTTACAATCAATTCATTTGAAGTTATTTCATTTCTTGTTTCTTCCTTCACTAATCACGTCTATTTTTTTAACCCTAGAAAGGTAACCTTTAAAAAACTTACAAGAAGGATAACCATTCGTCTCCTAGACTAAGTGTATTTAAAACCAATTTTTAAAGCTAATTTAAATAAAAGCATACTACCTGCAGATGATTTCATAACTATTGATTGTCAAGTAGGATAAAAAATATTATTATTTATTTTCGAAGCAATCTTTACACATATATGTGTGATGCTCTCCGCACATTGGTCTTGAAAATAACAAACCAAAATTGTGCGTCATTCTGTGCAAATTATAAGGGCAAAATGCACAAATTTTTCTTTTTTTAATTTTGGATTGTTCAGGTCATTGTATGTTTTAATTCAATTTTAGAAGTTCACTTATAATAGTCCTTGTTGAACGGGGCAAAGTTGATATGTTGAGACATTTCTGTATCCATGGAACAAAAAGTTCAGTAAAATCTTCATCTTCTGATTCGTTCTGAGGAGTAGAATTATCTTCCTCACTTAATTCTTTCAATAATTCACGGATAGCTTCTAGCCTGCTGCACAAATTGTCTCTGTGAAAACGCTTCGACATCTCCAAGCATGCACAGAAATACCTTCTGAATACTAATGGGACAGGTAAGCATTCGTCTCTGAGACGACTCTTGTTCTGGATATTCTACAAGCAGAAATATTTTGTGGAAAAGGAATGTCCTCATCTGTAGTTCCCAAGGTCAGATAAAGGTACTGAATAGAACGATCCATTTACCATTATAGGAGAAGAATAGTCAAAGTTATTTCATAAGCGTTCATCCAGGAGACGAATGGTTAGCATTCTAGGTTTAAACAAAATGCCTATATGTTTTAGGGATATAAACAGTTTAAATGAAAAAATTTATCTGAATAATGAGGTATGCATACTAATAGAAGTGAAGTTAAAATGATTATGTTAATTTTCTCTGTATGTTATCAACAAAAAAACTACCAGAAGTTATGTTTTTATGTACTTGTAAAGAAATTGAATGATTAAGCTGATTTCTATTAAACCCTTCAGCATCATGTAGCCAAATAGCCACACATTTTTATTTCCAATTTTAAGCTTTACATGACTATTCCAAAGGGCAGCAATGAATGTTTGGGATACCAAAGGACAAATCCTTTTTGATAAACATTTGTAGAAAAGGCCAACTTTGGGCAATAGAAATTCTCAAATAAGATTTGAGCTATAACTTGGGAAAAATAGCAAGATGGCTTTTTTATGAATAGTTTTACCCTTAAAAAAATGTCAGAAGTTTTACTGAATTGTGGTAGTTTTACCGAATCGCGGTAGTGCTACATTATGTATTGTTTAATTCATAATGTAGCATTCGTGTAAATTCATAATGTATTTAGTTTTAATAATTTTCCTGAATTATATACAGTTATTCAAAATGCATTTTAAATTTTTTTTATTTATCTTACGTTTTTGAAAAAAGAACCAAATGTAAAATGTTTTGCATTAAAATTATTTGTTAGCAGTATATTTGATTTACTTGGAAGAGAGGGGTGTATTTGTTGTTCCAGATTTAGGATATTTTTTTTCACTAGATTAACACCAATTTATGAATTAAATACTTTCAGAATGTTGAATTAATAGAAAAAATTCTATTTGTATTATTTGTTTTGGTGATTTATTGCATAATATATAAAATATATATCTGTGTTATATTTTAATTTTTTTAGAAAGGGTGTGGCTATCATTTGGACCTTTTTATAATAGCCTTTTTAATTGCCATTTGCTCAATATTTGGATTACCTTGGTTTGTAGCAGCTACTATTTTGTCTATGACTCATGTAAATTCTTTGAAAAAGTTTAATCTTCCATCTGCCCCAGGAGAAAAACGTCAATTTTTAGGTGTCAGGTATGATAATTTTCTACTAATTAAATAACTTTTGGAATTAATTTGAAAATATCAATTAAATTTATTCAATTTATCTTGTACCTCTATTAATCTTAAACCTCTATTAATATGTTCAAATTTATTTAAAAATTTATAAATATTGAATTATATGAAATCTCTGATTTCAGTTATTAAATAGAATCATATTAAAGTGTTTGTAGTAGAATATCATTGTTCATAAAATACTCATACTACTGTGATCAAAAACTATCTGGAATGCTTCATTTTTTAAAAACAGCCATTATCTGTCATTAAATTTATCATCTTATATTTGTAACAATTGTTTTTACAATGCCTTTAAACATCTGGAAGCAATTAGAAATTGATTTCATTTTGATTTTCTAATTATTGAGCAGATATTGAGCAAATATCATTCAATTTTGGAATGAAATTTCTTTTACAAAAGTATTTGAAAAAACATTTAAAGATATCTTTATATCAAAAGCACCAAAGGTAACAAATAAAAATGTTAAAGAATTCATTAGATTATCTTCAATATAATAGGCCATCCACTTCCATTAATGATTAGGTTACTGATAGTCAGCGAATTGATGTTTGGTGATAGTTTGACAGTGAAAGATGGTACAAACTCTTGTTGTTGAGAAGAACAGTTCAATCCTGTCAAACAAATTAAAAAAATTATTTGAAGATGTGAAGTTTTACATCTTGCATTATTCTCAAACTTTTAATTTGTTCTAAAGGCAACAATATTCTGAAGGATATGCTTTCACATGATTTCTTTCTAAAATGGATGGTGTTGAAATTTGGTTATATATGCCTTTGATGCATGAATAGCTCAATCAAATGACTGACATTTGAAAGTTAAAATAAATTTGAAATAACCACATTAAAATATCATAAAAGCCATGGTAATTTTGACTATTTTCTTTGAAAGTCATGACGGTGTGCTTTATGAATTCCTACCAACTGACCCGAAGGTCTAAAAAAATTATTTTTTGAGTATTTGCTCTAAGCAGTACAATGAAAGTAGCCTGACTATAAAAACTAGGTTTATACCATTATAATGTCTCTTCTCACTATACTATTTGTACTTAGAGTTTTGAATCAAAAATTCAACAAATAAACTTCCACTAACTCTCCTTATTTGCCTGATATGGTACTGTGCAACTTTTCTTATTCCCAATATTGACATTGCCTCTTCATTATCACTGAAGGGTATTGCAATTGGTGAAGAATATTTTGAAGGGGGTAGGATTAATATTTAGCTATAAATTGAAGACATTTGTTTTATACTACCATTCCAAATATTTTTTTTAGCACAAGAGTATATATAGTCATAAATATTCCGATACTTTTCAATAGACTGTGTAAAAAATTTTGACAGTGAATTCACATTTTTAATTCAAGATTCACTCATAAAGGCATTCAGAAAATAGACTAGAAATCGATAAAGAATAGAAATTGGGTTTATCTCATTTCATAGAAAGCAAATAAAACTTTTGAGCTTCCATTGTGGTTTTATTTACTGTATAGTAATAATAATACTATATTTGAGATATTTGAATTTTTTAATCAAAAGTTTTTTTTGTGTGTGTGTGTGTGTTTATTTACAATTGTAGAACTTTCGATAAATTTATATGTAATTTTCAGAATGCATTGCTATATAATATTGAGTTAAGATTTTAATTAAATATTCTGTATGTTTGTGGAAAATGAAAATTTGTGCAAATATAGCATGTGTTTCCTTTTATAATTTTGATATTAGATACATATACAATCTATAACAAAAAAAATGAATGCACCAAGAAGCAATCATCCAATTGCTTTGAAATTTCGTAATAATGATTAAATGTATGAATGATTAAATTTTGGTGCCTAATGAATGAATAATTTTATCTCCAGCGCATCGGAACTGTGTATCCAGCAGATATATATGATGAGCAGTTCTTCAACAGTTGTTAAAATTTTCAGTTTGATTGTGATTCAGATTACCTTTCAACAACTTAAAAAAGGCCTTACTGCATAATTCGTGCTCGTTACAAGCAACTGTCAGAGTTTGATAGCAGTTGTATCATTGAATTGAAGGAGGCCGGTTAGATATATCGGAGAATCGCTCGTCATTTGAGTTAAAGCGATGTTGCGATTCAAAGATGTTGGCAAGAATGGTTGGAAAAGGGCAGAGTTCAACGTCAGGATAGTAGCGGTCGACCTAGGGCCTCAACTGATCGTGAAGACAGAGTGATTGTCCGATCAGCTGTTACAGCGCCTTCTTCATCTCTATCAGCCATCAGACATTCCACCCAAACACCAGTCTACAACATGACCATTCATTCACAGATGGTTGAGACAGCAAAATCTACACTTGTGCCGACCGTTACGCCACCTGCCACTCATGCCTACACACTGCCGAGTCAGATTACAGTGGTGCATGACTCTATCTGGTTAGAATAATGCCGACTGGGAACGTATAGTCTTTGGCGACAAATTCCGCTTCCAGCTGTGTCCTGACGTTCATCAAAGACATGTTTGGAAACACCCGGGGCGAAGGAGGGATCCTGCTTTCACTATTGCACGCCACATCGGCCCTCACCAAGGCATTATGGTCGGGGGTTTCATTTCCTTTGATAGCCAGACCCCTTTGGTCGCCATTAGAGGAACAGTTTCTGCACAGCGGTACATCGACAACATCCTAAGACTTGTTTTGCTACCATTCCTTTTGCATACCCTCGGCTGGTTTTCCAGCAGGACAAAGCCACATCACATATGGCAGGTGTTGCTATGAACTGTCTGCAAGCTTGTCAAATACTTCCTTGGCCTGCCTGATGGCCAGATCTCTCTCCCATCGAGCATATCTGAGATATGATGGGAAGGCGATTGCATCTGCCGCGCAATGTTGATTACCTCGTTCGACAATTGGAGCGAATTTTACAGGAAATACCACAGGAGGCCATCCTGAAACTTTATCGGTCTATGTCATGCCATGTGGCAGCTTGTATCCAGGCTAGATGCTGATCAACTGCTGAACTTGTTTCTGTAACTCTGAAATAAATTATGCAATTGTTCTGAGATTTTAATCATTTACTATTCTGTACATTGTCTTCCTATCCACCAATTTTCGTCCCAATCGGACAACTCCTTCTTGGTGCGTCAATTTTTTTGTTATAGAGTGTACTTCAAAAAAGTTATTGTTGCAGTGAAATTTTCTGTTATTTGCTAATAAAAGCAGAAATATTGAGAATTTTTCATTAAGTGATATTTTATATCTAGAATTATCAAATATTTATATTAATTTATATAAAAGAGTGAAAATTGTAATTATTCTCTTATGCATGTGAATTAAGTTCAAAAATTAAACCACAGTAAATGAATAAAATTCAGCACTTACGAGGGGGGGTTCTTCTTACTTTATAGGTATGACAATTATTAAAATAAAATGAAAGCATACTTTGTTGCTGTCATTTTTGAAAAGTGAAACTGAAAAATATACTGTTAATGATGTAGTGCTTTATTACTGAATTCAACATTCCTTTGCAACCCATAAATGTTTTAAAAGATTGAGATACAAGGCTAGTTAAATTCCTGAATATGCTGCTATTACAAAATGGTTTTATCTAAATGTAATTAGCATTATATTACAAAAATACAATTAATTATTTTGCACTATAAATAAATCATAAATAGAAGTTTTAAAGTGTTATTTATTATAATATCTGTGCAAGAGAATGAACCTAATTTCGTTCTTCATTGTTAATTTCTGGCTGAACTCCTGAATGCTCTCTTGACTGAGTTATCATTGAAAAGTATGAACTCATTTGTATTTTTAAATTATAAAAATACAAGTGGAATTTGCCATTTTTCTGGAGAAATTCAATGAAATTTATAAATCTAAAAGTGTTTAGATGATTTTGATCCTAGAAAGTTAAATGTATAATTATTAAATATTTGTGAAAATATCATATCATGTAGCTGGATACCATATAGGTTCTCCCCCTGACTTGGAAATGGTTAAAAAGGTGTACAATTTTTTTATAATCTTTATTTGTTTTATGACTTAAAGCTCCAATCTTTTAGCAAGAACACTTTTCCTAAAATATACATGGTTAAGTGCTCTTTTTAAAACCTAAAATAATGAAAGCCTTTGAATCAATACAAAAGCTGCTTAGTATATTAACTCTTTGGTTATTATAATACATGAATAATATCAGGACTTAATTGCGATTTTTAAAAAAAATTTCTGTTGTATATAAAATAGGCAGTAAAAAACTAAAAGCTTTAATCCACACACACAAAAAACAAAGCTTTACATTTTATTTAAATATTTTTGTTGCATAAGTATCTTAAATTTTAAGTGGGTTTCTTTTGAAGAATTTCTCTTAGTGCTTTTTTTTTTTTTTTTTTTTTTTTTTTTTTTTGGATAGGTTGGAGGAGTAAAGTTTGAATTCTAATTGCTGGCAAATGTAATTTTAAATTGAAAGAAAAAATATCTAAGCTTTTAACTGACTTTTAGTGATATGTCTTTATGGTTATTCATAATCCTTTATATTTCATTCATTTTCTTTGATTTGTGTTTTATAAAAATTTGAAATTCTTTGTTCACAGAGAACAGAGGGTGACACATTTTTGTGTGTTTATTCTTATTGGGCTCTCTGTTTTCTTCACCAGTATCTTGCAGGTATTATTTACTTTTGATATTTTTATGATAAATATCTTTTTTTTCCTCCTCTCTCTCACACACTTTTTTTAAAAAAATTTTTGGAAATAGTGTTTCTTTTTATGTGCAACTGTCGTATTGTATTGGTTTAGTTTGATGATTTAAGTTTTTTTTTTTTCATTATTTTATGTATTTTTAATTTGTTTCTTTTCTCTCAAATTTTAATTTTAACATCCTTAAATAAAGATTTTGTTTTTTTCCTTCCTTTTCAGTACATACCTATGCCTATTTTGTATGGAGTTTTTCTCTTCATGGGTGTGAAGTGTCTGAAAGGATTACAAGTAAAAATAATCTCAATACCGTGTTGTATTTTGTTTCTTATATGAAAATTCGGCATATTATTTATTAATGTATTTCATTGATAACATCAAATGTTTTTTTAGTTTTATGAACGAATTCTTCTGATGCTTATGCCTGAAAAGTATCAACCCGACTACAGTTACCTTCGTCATGTACCTATAAGAAATGTTCGACTGTACACTCTTCTTCAGCTGTTTTTATGTGCTTTGCTATTTGCTTGCAAGTTGTTTAAACCAACTGCATTTGCATTTCCAGTATTGGTAAGTATAAAATTTCATATAATTTGAAGTCACTGCAGATATGAGTATTCAGTGTTTTATGAAATTACGTTATATTCAGATGCCTCTACAAATTTATCTTTTGATTTTTCTTACTTTTAATTAGTTCATCTCTCTCATCTTACAAAGAATTGCTAGAATATCATTTGGCATTTTTGATTTAATTATTGCATTCTTTTAATATGAAATTTATGGTTATTTTTAACATTTTTTGTGTATTTCATAATAGCAGCAAAATTTAAGCTTTCAGTTTATTTTTATAATATTTTGTTAATTTTAATATTTTTTGTTTCTTATTATTTTAGCTGTTGGGTGTGATCTTGGTTAGAAAACTTCTGGGACGTTTTTTTAATAAAACTCATTTAAAAATGCTCGATGATGTCATGCCAGAAGCAGTGAAAGATAAAGATGGGGCTGTTACTGATAAAGTATGTACTTTGTTTTATTGCTCATTTAGCTACCTTAACATTTAAAGGCTCTGTAGAAGTGTTGATAAATAATTTGTTTAGGAAAATTGGGATACATTTTTCGAGATATGGAAAATTTATATTAATGTTTTCTCTCTTTTCTTTTTCTTTTTCCCTCGTAAAGAAGTCATCTAAACAAATTACATAATATCATAAAAAATATTTAATTTCATAAATCAGTTTTAAGTGCCTTAGAAATGCATAGTTTTGAGAAAAACAGAAAAAGTTCTTGAAAAGTACATTATTATTTTATTTTATTTTTAAGAAGTACAAAGAAAGCATTTATTATTTTTCTATCATTAAATGTTGAATATGTATTTAATCAAAAGTGTGGTCATGAAACTTTGTGTATCAAATATATCAAGAATGAAAGGAAAAAATTCTGAAAAAAAATCCAGGATATGATAGATTGGGGGTGTCAATGGATGTTAATATAACAATGATTGTTTTCTGTTCCTTCTTTCTGGTAATGGATACTCTTATATAATGATAACTAGCTGATATACTTGGTTATGCTCCGGTCAAGTTTACTGATTTTTAATACACATAATCTGTAAAATTAAAATCTGAATATTGCTATAAAATTCAAAATCATCCAATTTAACTTAATATTTAAATCAATGAAGTAAAAACAAATAATAAGGCATTATAATTAATAAAGTTTGTAAATTTCTTTATGATTTTAAATTAAATTGAAAAGCATATATATAAATCTAAAAGATCAATTAATCAATAACGTTTAGTTTTCAATGTATAAAGCATTTAAAAGTAAATATTTTTCTTTGGAACAATTGGCAAAACACTTGTCTCATTGGTTTTTTAAGTAAAAAAAACTTATTAAACATTGTCTCTGAGATTCTAGTGGTAGGGAAAATAATCTTAATGTGCTGTGCATGCACAAATAATCTTCCACTCATAAGTCTTTCCTTGTTTTAATGCAAAAGGAATCAGCATCCATTCTCAACCGTCATAGGAAAAGTAGTAAAAATATTTGAGGCAGGGGCGTGTTTTGTGCTTTTAAAATAATTTTTTTAACCAAAAAAAAAGAAGAAGAAAAATTTAATTAATAAAAACATAATTATTCAATTAATTATAAAACTCTTCATGATACTTTTATATGCAAAACTTGAATTAAATTTATCTGTTAGTTTTTTTAGTTTGGTAGAGGACAAGCACAGATTAACTTTAGATTTTTTTGACAAATCTGAGTTCCTTACTTTGTGCCCTGCTAAAGTATTATTTACAAAATAGAACCCTTTTACCTTGTAGATGTATCATTTTTAGTGAATAATAATGCTAAGGTTATGTGTTGATATTGTGTAATAAGTTAGAAAGTATAAAAAGACAATAAAGATATTTTATTTAAGCACTTAATTATGATTATTACAAGCAACATTCCTTTTTCAAGGATATTAGTGGAAAGGAAGAAAGAAGTTTTTCTGTAATATGAATATTATTTAAATATATTGGGCAGTTTTATGAGCTCTCAAAATTTGTAGATTGCTTTTCAACTTTTATATGGAATTGTTCAATACTTATCAATGAATATGTGAGAAATAAAAATTTGTCTGAGGTAATTATATTTTATAAATATTTATAATGGTATTCAATTTGTACTTTTCTATTTAAGTGCTGATCTGGAAAAAAGTATTGAATTGTAGATAGCCAAAAAGTTATGTTTAAATGTCAAATTGTTAAATAAAACATTATCTGAGGCTAAAATTGTATTTTTGAGAGTTATTTTGTTTATCTGTTTGTATTCATCGTACACAATAAAATTTTCACTTTAATTTTGAAAACTCAAGGAAATAATTATTATAAATATGCTAGCATTCCCGTTCCCGGCATTGCTCAGGTAATGGAATTAGCAGAGGATAGCAGTGCTTGGTGCTCCTAGATACGAAAATCCCCTATAATAGTTAATTATCACTTATAATTATTTTCTACTTTTGGGAGGTCCCGGCGCCCCTGGACTCCTTATATATATGCCCTTGTCCTTAACCGATTCTTAACTGTCCTTAAGGATCCTTTAAAAGTATTGACTTTCTTTGCAAACTCAGGCCATCCTCTTTTATTGTTATATCTATGTTTAAGCAAGAACTTCTTTGTATACAACATTTTTTAGGGCTTTTTTCTGGTGCTAAAATTACTAAGCTGCTTGAGAAAGCTACGTAAAATTGGCCGTGTGAAAAACAGTCTTCTCTTAAATCGATCCCTGCTACTTTAAATGTCTGTCCTTGTGACTTATTAACGGTTTTTGCAAATTTTTGCAGGAAACTGCACTCTTCTAAATTCAAAAGAATAGTCTGACGGAATTAGTGGAATGTGGGGTATTAAAACCAACACCCCTTGAGCACATCCAGTAATTATCGTAGCTTCAATTGCATACTTATTAAGTCATTCAATTGGCTTATTTTTTATATCAGCAATATTAGGATAAATCTTGGTGATGAGATCTATAAACTCCGTGACTACTGTAGAGAGTTCCTGGGGTATAATAATTTGGCCAACACATTCAGAATATGTTCCCTCTCCTATTTTAAGGAGAAGATTTAAAAAAAATTCTGCTGACGCATTTCCATGTAAATGAACTCTCATATTTTTATTCAAACAAAGTTTCTGCACTTTAGGCCATAGATACGACAATTTGATACATGCTTTAACTTTATTTGCACATTTTCCACTAGGTACAACGGGTAATGTTTGACGAAAATCTCCTGCTAGTAGAACAGTTACCCTATCCATTACTTCATCAGAATTTCTTAGATATTTGAGAGTTGCATTAAGTGCCTCGAATCCTACTTAATGGGTCATAGAACTCTCATCTCAGATAATAAGTTTGCATTCTTGTAAAAACCTTAGCCAAATAACTCTGTTTTTTAATACTGCACTTTGGATTCTTTGAGTAATTGAGGTTATGGGGCAATCTAAAAGCAGAATGACCTGTATTTCCATCCTCCAATAACGTTGCAGCTATTCTAGATGATGCAGTTGCCAAGGCAATGCCTTTATTGCTTCTGACCTTTGAAAAAAGAAAAATTTAACATAAATGTTTTTCCAGTGCCACCAGGTGAATCTAAGAAAAATATTGGGCCTGTACCAGACTCGATGCTGTTGAGGACCTTTTGATATACACTGGACTGTTCGTCTGTTAGAGAGGCTTCAGCATTATATACTTTTTTTTCTTTCAAAATTTGTTTCTAGTGTGTACTCTCTGTTTTGAAAACGAGTCTCAAATCGCTCAGACTGAGGTAAACCATAATCCATTAAGCACTGCCCTCCCAGAGTCTGAACAGTGTCTTCAATCAGAATCAAGCATTGGTTGTACGCTTTGTCCTTAGTTGAAAGAGCGGAGTCTTGCAGTTGTCTTTCATGCTGAAACCGGATATCTTCAGAAAAACTGTCCTTATACTTCTCTCAAAGATTTCGTGGATCAGAGGGGTGACAAAACACCAAGATAACTTTAAAAAGTTCTCGTAGTTTGAATGATGAGCTGCTTAAAATAGCTTCCTTAATAGTGTATTGCCACTGTTTATCATCCTCGAGCAATCCCATTGCCATGCATGCAGCTTTGAATGTGGGGTAATCATTTCGTTAGATGCATAATTTTTGCTGGATTGTTTTCAAAATTAATCAGGGTGTGCCAAAGAAAAGCCAAATTATATATTTTTAAAAGAAGTTTAGTCCCATTTTTATTTATCAAAAGATTAGATTTATAATGTTGAAGAGGAAAACCCAATAAACGACAAAAAAAAAATAATAATGCGCCATTTTTTTGTCAGATAGTTACAATCTTTTACATTATTTTGAAAAATTAATCAAATTTTATGTAAAAAAAATTTGAGTAAGTTACCTTGAAAAGTTTCAGCGTAATTAAATATTCTTCGTTAAAAAATTCGCCAAAAATTCAGTTTTGGAAATTCGATTTTTTTTATTGTATTGCAGCATACTGCATCGTATTGTCTTTCAGAAAACATATTTTCTGTATTTTTCCAGCTACGCGTCTATTTTACAGGGCCGTTCGAGAAATAGACACGTCAAAATGGAATTTTAAAAAATCGATATTTAATTTTTGCGTCGATATTTCGTATAATAAATTATACCTCCGTGGTCTACGATAGAAAGTCCATCCGATTCCACTGCGATATTGAGTATAAATTGAACGGACGCGTAACGATGACAATTTAAAAAACGTGGTTTTACAGGGCGAAAAGGGGCGCATCAACGATCGCTATTCCGAAAGGCCGTGTTTCACTCGGAAAATAGCATTACAGGTTTTAATTTTACTGAAATTAAGGGGTTTTAATTAATTGTGACTCTAAATTGAATTATAAACTATCCTATGTTTTAAGTTGGATCAAACTGCGAGTGGTGTATAAATTTTATTAAAATCGGTTTAGTAGTTTAGGAGTCCATAGCGAACAAACAACGTGACACGTAATTTATATATATTAGGATATAATATTATAAATATATATAATGAATTTAGCATTTTACAGTCAGCAAATAACTATAATCATTTTTGTATTGTTTATCTGTAATTGAATGTCTTGTAAAAAATGTATCTTAAATATTTGTTTGATGAGATTGTTTTTTCAGCTTTTACCTGGAAATTTGACTGAAATTGTCTGTGTATCTGAGAATGATTCAAAAGGAACGATGATGAGCAAGCAGAACAGTCATGCAAATATCAATATTTCTGAGGTGCTAATGCAAAGTAGTATATGGAAATGCATTGATCAGCAATCTCAGAAAACCACAAGGAAGATTCTTGCTGTAAAGAGGTTAGTGTTTTTTTTTTTTTTCAAAAAGTTTTTTTAGGTTATTTAAAACTTGTAATTCAACCATGGTACTTTTAGTTGAACATTTTGTGTGTCTGGATTTTAATTCTCCTTTCGTTATTGAATCAAAAATTTCTGCTTTAAATTTGTTTTAACATGGTGGCAACAGAACCAGAAAATTAGTGGGAAAATAAGGGATTTGTATCGATATAAGAAAGGCAAAGCAATTTGTCATCGAGAATATTTTGCACCTAGTATGCTCACAATCACTGATTTCACGTTGTCATTTGTCTACACCAAGTGCTTAAGATCGCCAAAACAATCTGAACAACTTTCTTCAAGGATGTTTTTACTTTTTGGAGTTTCAATTCAATAAGAAGAATGATAGGTTGGTGAATGTTGCTAACTGCAATTCTAATGAAACTTTCTAAAAATTCAGCTTTCACTTTTCAAAGAACAGAGAAAGTGAATAAAATTTTATATGAAAGGTTCATTTGTTCATAAATGGTATATTAAAGCTGAACTTTATAGGCATTAAAACTTGTGTTACATTTGTCATTTAATGTATTCAATGATGGAAATATTTTTACTGATAGTGAAATAGCTAAAAAAAGATACTACAAAGATGTGCATTATTTCTTACTGGTTAGCGCCATTTTCACAACAATTATTTAAAGAAATCTTTAAAAATAATCTATCTTCTAGATTTTAATGGCAACCCTGTTAACAAAAATAACACTTTCTCATGGCAACGGTAATGTTAAGAGAGGATTTTCCATCAATAAAGATTGTTTGTAGAAACAAACAATCATTGCAAGAAAAACTATTCTGGACAGTGTTCAAACAAACTTCAAAATAATTATAAAAAATTCACTGGCTGAATACAAAGTCTAAAGTGAAGAAACAAAAAAAAGAGTGAGAGAGAGAGAAATATTGGAATATATTTAAACAAAAAATTTGAAAAGAGAAACTGAGTATCTATTCAAAGAATTAAAAGAAAAAAAAGAAGAAAGCTTAAAAAGGTCTGCAAAAAAATTAAGAGAATTCGGGGGGGGGGGGAATTAAGCCTTTTAAAACTCTTTTTATAAAGCAAGATTGATTGTTTTAAACCAAGTTTATATTTTTTTATTAGTATTCTAATAATAGATGTTTCAAATTTGAAGTAAATAATTGATTGTTATTGGTAATTTATTGCATTAATTCTAATAGGTAAGTATTTGCTACTAGAATATTATTTTTAAATTAGTATCTTTCATCTATCATTATTTGTAACTATAAATAGAATTTTCTAAATAACGTTTATTTCATTTATAGAAGTATAAGTTTGTTTTTATTGGAACCAATAATTTCTTATGTTAGAGTTTTTGCTAAATTACATGTTTTTTGGTAGATATAATCTGTAGCGTCAGTCTTATGTCCAATAATATCCTTCAAGCTGAAGGGTCCCTTTTGCTTGATCGGTATGATACTCGGCTACAGGCCCAAACGTCGCAGGTTCGGACCGCGACCTTCAATCCCTACATTGGTGACCTTGACAATGCAACCATCTACCAGCCAACAAAGCCGTCGCTAACTCAACGCATCAAAAGCCGTCTCTTATACAACACAACAAAAAAAAAGCCTTTGCTCGCTCGACGCACCAACAAATTCGCATGCTCGCCATACGCTTGGCGCTTTCAAAAATCATTCGTCTCCCGTCCGACTCACTGGTAGGGGAGTACTGTAGCGTCAGCCTTATAAGCCAGATAATATCCTTCAAGCTGAAGGGTCCCTTTTGCTCGAACGGTATGATACTCGGCGACTGGCCCAAACGTCGCAGGTTCGTACCGCAACCTTCACTTGCTACAAATCATTCTGTTTTTATATTTATTTGTTTTCAAACATAATTCTAGTATTTAAGCAAAAAGCACTAATTAGTAATTAAATACTGTTTTAAAATTGAGTTAAGATTATAATTACTTTTACTGTTAACAACATTTAATTTATATTGTTAAGAGTAGTTTTAATGTTTCTTAAAATTCTTATGTGTTTTTTTAAAGTAAAGTAGTCATTTTAAAGATTTTATACCATTAATATAAAAATTAAATTTCTTGAAAATATATTATTTTTCATAATCGTGAAAGTGTTTATAATAATATTTATGGTGTGTATACAATGATTCTGATAGGCAGAGAATTAGAATTAATATAATTAGTAGCTGTGAATAAGAGGAAACATTGAAGGTTCATAGTTCCTTTAACCACCTTGCATAACTTGGGAAAATAAATGTTGCTTTCAGTTAGAAGTTTCATGAAAAATTCTTAGCATTTAATTTTCAGAGTGTGAAATGGGAATTTGTAATATTAAAGTAGGAGAAATTAAACAGTAATGAAAAATTAATCATAGTTTAAAGATAGTTTCTGAAATTGGA
This sequence comes from Argiope argentata, assembly GCA_026289955.1. NCBI lineage: Eukaryota > Metazoa > Arthropoda > Arachnida > Araneae > Araneidae > Argiope > Argiope argentata. The sequence goes on from JAOUZG010020842.1 coordinate 3,438,079, forward strand.
AAAAAGATTTGAATAAATGATATTGTAATTTTGACTTTATGTTTGAATACTAAACACATTGTGTTTCTAATTTTAAGCAGCAGGCATCGCAAAGACAGATACTGGCAAATTTTCCTGTTTGTTTTTTAATTGCCAAACTGAAGTAACTAAATTTAAAATACTCAAAAGCATTTATCAATTTAAGATTTTGATGGTGCTTTATTTTATTTTGAAATATTGTCTAGCATATTCATTTTATATGTACTTTAAATTTATTAAGAAATCAAAAAAAAAAAAGAATTAATGTTAAAAGTTACTTATGTAATAACAGAATTACTTATTTAAATGTTCTAAAATCTTCAAAAGATTGCAGGTTTAAGTCATTGTATATTAGAAAACTTATTTGTTTCATTATATGGATTTTTTAAATTTGATTTCTATCTATAGATGATCATTTTTTTTCTATTGTAATTTCTCTTTACATACACAGAATTTCAGATATTCACCAAATATTTGAAGTCATGAGATTTTATATATATATTTGTTTATGGTAATAATATTGCTCTTAATGAAATACCTAGAAGAAAAATGTTGTTTATTATCAGTTCAAATGTAAAATAATAATAATTCTATTAGTTTTTCCCTATAATACCTCAGATACTGATTTAAAATCAAATAAGAGAAAATGCTTAATATTAAAATAAGATGTTTTTAATTCTCTTTTATTATTGTATAAAATATGAAACATGCTTTTACATTTCTTCTTCCTTTATATAAACTATTTCTTCTATTATCAATTTTTATTTTTACTTATGGATCTTAATGTTCTACTTTTTCAATAGCAAAAAGAAGAAACACAGGTCCCACACTTCTTCCAAAACTGAAGAGAACCGGCGACTTTCAGTTATGGAAGAAGATGACGAGGAGTATGCTAATTCAACTGACACCCCAGTGTCTCCTATGCCTTATAAATCACCTAGTGATTCTCTTACAAGTGATACACCAAATGGAACTAATGTGTAGCTGAAATTTTAAGTATTAAGCCAAGTATTTGCCTTTTAAACCCAATGTGTTCAGCTGCTCTTTAAATAAGATCAGCAGCACTATTGTTGCTCAAGCATATTTCATTGATAACAATGATAATATTTCATTTTATTTTTATTTTACCCATTTTACAAAATGCAATCATATGTTTTCTGTTTTGATTCAAGGTAATGACAGCAATTTTTATTGTTGTTTTTTCCTTTAGTGATATTCTTTTCAGTGAGTTAGTTATGTAACTTGCAATTTTATAAAAGAAAAAAAAATGTCAAAAATTATTTTATGAATTGTAGTCATTTTAATGGCATCTGGTTTATTATTTATTTTATTTAAAAAAATGTTTTATTATGTTTGGTATTTTTTTTTCTCTTGAAGTGTTTTTATTATTTTTGTATTTGTTCCTCTGCCTTATACAATTTTAAGAAACCTTAAAACAATCTATATTAAGAAGTATTCCAATAATTTATTTATTCTTTGAAGGTTTTCAATATAGTTATAAAAATATTGGGCTATATATGTTAAAAATAATTCTTATAAACATTATATTAATATTGATAACCTGACATTATTTCATTTGTCAGTAATTTTGCATTTTAGGAAATTTTTAAATTTTCCTTATTGGATCTCATTTTAGTTTTTCACAGTATTTATATTCGATTTCTTTAATGATCTGAAATTGTTATCAGCATTATTTTTTATTTATTGTTTGGTAATGTCATTTTTACTAATGTTCAGATAAATTAATACTTTTTTTAAGTAACCTTTTAACTTATATTTTTCATCAAATGAGTTTGTATTACATTTGTTTTGCCTGAAATTGATCAGTTACTATAAATTTGGTACAAGCCTTCATGAATTAAAATTTTATTACCTAGACTTTTAAAAGTGTGTTTTGAATCATAAAAAAGTTTTCAATTTTCCCAATTGTGTGTTAATTCTCTACTTTTTATACATTTATATTCTTTTTTAATGACAGTATAATTATTTTTTACTAATAAAATCATATCTTAATATGATACGTCATTTTTTCCTCAAATTTGTTATCTCTGATATATGCAGCAAACACAACATTTTAGTTTTTACAAAATAGTTTATCTAGTTTTTTTTAACTAGTTCTAAAATTCTTGAAACTTGTAAATTTCAAGAACTTATAGTAGAACATTTCAAGTCCGTCCTTAAAAATAAATTTTTATGCTTCCTGCTACTGAATTATTAAAATTTTCTTTTGGATGTTTGTAAATTTTCCATAGTAAAATTTTGAGTTTGAACAGATCTTAACCTGATGAAGAAAGAAAAATAATTTTAATCCAAGCTTCCAAGCACTAGCAATATTTGTCCTTCACTGTCTTCGACCATTCTGTCGATTTCATTCAAATTTCATCAAATACCTTTATATTCAATTCTTCTTGTTTGTTTATTTGTTTTTAATACCCTATATTAAATATTCTATATAGAATTTGAGAACATTTTCCTTATGAAATTCAAATATTTGAGAAATTAATACTTTTTTTCTATGTATTAAATCCTTAATATATAAGCTTTACAAGTATATTAATATTAGTAGGAAAACCTGTTGCATTAAATCTTTGAATTCTTGCTTAATACCCAAGTATATGCTTTTTTTAAAATCTTCTTCATTGGTAATTTCACATCGATAGATATTAAGAATTTTTCTGTAAGTTACAATCCTTTTTAAGATTTTAAATTTCCATCTACAGCAGACTTTCCTGATTTTGTCTTTGCTTAAAAGTCATGCATCTGTTTTCAAGTTCAGCTGTGGTGTCAGTCTGAGCATTTATAAGTAATTATTTGCTATCAAGGACCAATTAAACATTTCCATGTGTGATGCTATAAAGATGATAATACGCATTTACCACTTATATATATCTTTTTGCTCTCTTTTAATAAATAATTCCTAAATTTTTAATTGAAAAAGGAAAAATGCTGTTTGTTCTTTAATATTAGTAATAAAGATTGATCTCTTTATATATATATATCCTTTTATAAGCAGTTGCTTCCTTAATAATGGTATGTATCATTAAATGCATTGTATATTATGTGGAATAAAGTGATTTTGCTGCTGAATATATTTAAAAGGGAAGGAAATTATCTAAAATGTGTCTTGCTGATTGTTTTAGTGTCATAATTGAATTGATCTAATATTTAAATTTATTACGCTTTTGTGCTGTTATTAGTAATATGCCTCATAAATTAATGCATCGCTAATCAAAAGAAAAATTACCCTGGCATTGAATGTGCGAAATTGGTGTTTCGGATATTAAGATGTATTTTAATATTTATGATTTAATCTTGATAACTAACGAGCTTATTTTAATTGCTGAAAGAAATTGTAGATTATACATTTTATCTTGCAAAATGTTAAAACACATACACATATTTCAAAGTAATTGAAGGTAATCTCTTAAGTAAGTTATATGACCATACAATATCAATTATTTTTAAATTTGTTAAAAAAATATCTGCATTGAGCTATCAACCTGATTATAGTACAATTGTTAGATGCAGCTGATAGCCATATGATCCCATTGAAATCATGTTTCTATCAATCCCATCAATAAGTTACTACTCATTTGCTTAAGTGATACATAATTGTATAAATATATTGCTTCTATTATAAAATATAATTTTCTGAATATAATTTTCAAGATTTGATGTATTGCTTTATATTTGTATTAATTTCATGTAGTTCAATCTGTTTTTGTTTCAAAAAATTGCATGAATATTTACTTGTTTTAAAAATAGAATTTGTACCTTGGAAATCAGCTAAAAGATTTCCATTTGACAAATATATAGAAAAGTATTAGAATGTAGAGAAGGAGTTTGTCTATTGTGACAATCATAAAAGTTGAGTGATCTTTTTAATTATTAATTCCATTTTTATTAAAAAGAAAAGAAAACCAACTTTTTTTTGAAAAATTATTTTATATTATATGTACAAAATTCTTGTTTAATGGTAAAATCTGGTTGAAATTCACTTGTGGTTTTAGAAATTGACAACTATATTTTTCATATTTAAATATTAGACAATCTTGAAATTTCCAGAAAATAATTATTTTATATACTGAGCATTTTGCATTGTATTATGTCAATAAGTTTTAATTTGTAATTTTTTTTTCTATTATTTCTATCAGTATTTTTCTGTTTTATTTGTACATGCACATATGACTCAAACTAATAATATAAATATGTATGTGTTCAATTAATAGTGATTCAGTCGTTTAGTAATAAAATTCTTCAATCTATGCAGTACTATGCTAGTGAGACAGAGAATTTATATTTATTTCACATAGTAAGGAAAATTTTTTTTTTATGAATGTTGTTTTGCAGTTTTGTTTATTCTTTAAAAATAATATGTCCCTGGTGCAAAATTAATTTAATTAAACTTTCTTAACTTATCTTGTTAACTACACATTTGTGAGCAAAGACTTTCTCACAAAAGACTACATTAACTTGGTTGCAGGTGTCTTATTTCAGTTTTGAATTGTATTTAATATGTTTTTGCTATTTTTTTTACCAATATTAGCTGTTAAACAAGAAGTCTTTTTTTAAATATCAAAATGGAATTTTGTTATTTTAATTAAATAACTGATAAGTAAGATCTTCTCTTTCAACATTTGAAAGAAGAAATATCCTAAATATTTAACTTTTTCTAATTTGTATAGCATAAATTTGCATTGAATTTTAGACAAGGGAGGATTTAACTTGAGATACTCATTCATGAGTATTATTGTCTTAAAAAAGAAAAAAAATAAGGGAGGGGCTTAGTCAAAAGGACGTTCATTATCATAATATATACTCTTTTAAACTTAATGTTCACAAATGTAATTAGAATTTGACATCATTTCACAAAAGAAATAATACTGATTTTGAGATTAACTATTATATTACAGCATTAATCTTTTGTTCCAAATTATTTCAAATAATCAAAGAGTTCTATCTTTTGAAGAATTGCAATGCTTGGTTGAAGAGGTCTTTTATATATCAATAAACATTTTGTATTTTTTATATGTATCTGGTAGGATTTAAAAAAAATTATTCCTATTGTATAAATGTTTCATGTTTCAGATTTAAATATTTGTTATTTTACAAGATGCATATATTTGAAGTTGTATTTTTTATTGGTTTGCTTTTATTTAATAAAAAAGTATGGAGTTGGTTTCACAGTGTAAAACTTTTTATTTTCTACTACAATATTTCCAGTTGATATGAAAATTGATTTTGTAGTAATTCCATATAACTCCTTGTTATTGCAAATCTACGATTAAAATTGCTATTATAATTATCTTACAAACTTGCAATAATCACTCTAATAACTATTATTTTAGTTTTCCTTCTGTTGCATACTTTTCATGAAAAACTAAAAATAGTATTCATCCGTAGCTTTAAATGATTTAAAAAGGATTATATATAAAATACATTTGGTGTTATTTTATTCCTGATTCCCAATTAAATGAAACATATCTCCTCTTTAAGGAGAAAAGCTTGAATTGTGAAGCAGCATTCATCTTCATTCATTCCTTCATTAATGGAACACAATCTATTTCTCATTTATTTGAAACATATTTCATTTCTGTTTCTAAAAATAAATTTCTGCCATAGTAGCTTTTGAAACTGAAAAATAGCTTAATCGTAATAGACCATGTATGTTACTTCAATGTTTCTATTGCATAAAAATTTGAAATTTCATAAAGGGGGAGTGGGACTGTATCAGTTTGTTGAATTTTGGGTCTATGAGAAAAGGGGGTAGATTTTTTTTAATAAGATTAATCATTTTTGGGGCACATCAAATATTTTGTATATAATTATATACAATAATATTAAAGAATTTACACTGAGTAGTTTATTGTATAAAGATATCATAGTACAGGTACTTTCATTCTGACCATCTTGTATGTTGTTACATTGACAATCCTCCATTATTTGAGATATGAGTGGAATATATGTTTTGATCTTAAGATGCTTTACTTTTTCCTTTTTTATTGCATATTCTATTTTATAGAACTACATTTATAGATTAAAAAATTATGTAAATTTTTTTAACTGAAGTTATTACTAGATTTCTCATAAATAATTATTTTTCATTGACTTTCACACTTTTTTTTATTTATGATCAATTTATTTTAACACGAAATCTGTTCACTCGGCGTTTGATCACTGTCTGAATTTTGACACTCCATCATATCATGATCAAGCTCTCAATGCTGATATAACCTTCAATTTTTAACGAATTTTTCGGTATTTATCGAAAATTTCGATATCTATTGAATTTTCTGTATTTATCGCAAGTTTCGATAGTTATTGAATTTTTGATACTCATCGAATTTTCTATACTGATCGAGCCTTCGTACAATCGAGAATAAGTCTGATAATATCCAATGACTGGATTTGAATACATGACTTTGGAAGCATTTCATGAAAGGCTATTATGTTCATGGATTAATAGAATTTTATTATTTGGATTTATTCCAGACTGAATATTTATAGTATTTTTCACTTTTAATTTCATGTACTTGTAAAATATCTCCCGAAATGCATAATCTGCAAGAATTCCATACTTTAAAACAATTGCTTCACATCTTTCTAAATATAAGAGTGGTTATACTTAAAGTTTGACTTTGAAAAGGTCATAAAAGGAAAACGACTGGACCAAATGTTATCAAACTTGGCCATACTTTAAAAGAGTTAATGGAAATTTCTTTTCTGCCAAAAAAAAAGTTTAAAAAACTCGACAACTGGAGGGAGTGGCGCTACATGCAATGCTGTTAAGTAAAATACGATAAGAAGACTCCAGTTTCAAATGTGTTTAATCGTTTCTTGTTTGCAAAACATGTTCAATTTATGTTATCTCAAAAGTATTGTTTATGGCGATAATCTTACAATTAGGCTGAGCTAAACGAAAAAAAAAAAAACACCGGCATATGTTTAACATTTCACTTGATATGCTAAGAGCTACTGTAAAGAATGAAGAATGCAGTTATGCAATTTAACTTGCTTTCAGAAAATGGTGGATGCTGCATTGGACATGCTTTGTAACCCCGTTTTAGAAACGATTAAGCACAATTTAAATCATTGTCTTCATTCCGTATTTTGCTTAACAATATTGCATACAGCGTTATTCCTCTCTTCCCGATGTTTTTCAGTAAAAGAAATTTTTATTCCTTTTAAACTCTTACCAGGTTTGATAACATTTAGTCCAGTAATTTTTGCTTCACGACCATTTCAAAACGGAAATTTAATTATAACCACCCTGTATATTGTTTATTAATTTACTTTGCTTACATTTATGATAGAGATTATTTTACGAGACATATCAATTTTTATACCATTTGATAATTATTTTTGTTTTGAAACTTTCATTTGATCAAGTGTTCAATGCTGATTGATGTTTCAAGAACATACGGAATTGTCTTGGCAATATTTTCGTGTCGGTAACATGGCACTGTAGCCTGTTATATGCCGATAAAATATGGTATTTTAATGAGAAAACCTAATGGTACAATGATAAATTATTTTTCTTAGACTCCAAATTATATAACTGAATAATATATTGTCTTTCACTATTTAGGCCTTTGCGTGCCTTATCTACTCTCAGCCACCACAGCAAATGCATACACTATCAAACCAAAAGTATCCAGACCTCCAGTGGTATGGACTAAGAGCTTACTGAGGCGCATACTGATATGATGTTGATCCTCCTTTTGCATCGATGAAAGAATGCACTGGGGAAAACTTTCCCCCAGTTTTTGATAGGTGGCTGCGGGAATTGACCTCCGGACGTCCATCAGAGCTGAAATGAGTGCTAGCAGTGAAGATAGTAGATTAGGCTGGCTGCGTAATCTCGGCTCTAATTCGTCCCAAAGGTGTTCTGGGGGATTTAGATCGGTCCTGTTTTTCTGAGAAGACCAGTCCTGTTTTTGAATACCCATTTCGTCAAACTACCTCTGTTCAAGCATCGATGTGTGAATGGTGCAGATATCCTTCTGGAAGAGAAATGGGCCTCCCCTAAAATATTGCCCTAGATTTGGGAATGCAGCATTGTCCAGAAAGTCCACATACATTTCAGAGTTCATTTTTCAAACCATGGGATCTAATGGACCCAAGCCAAACCACGAAGAGCACACCATCATGCTTACACCACCAAACTTAACAGCTGGCACAATGCAGTCACTAAAGAAACGTTCGCCGGGCATCCGCCCGACCCAGACGCATCCATCCGACTGCCAGATTCTGAAGCGAGATTCATCACTCCACAGAACAGTTTTCCACATGTCCAATGGCGATGAGCTCTGCACCATTGCAATCGATACCTCGCATTCTGGGGAGTGATGTTCGACTAATGCGCTGCCTTTCTTAACTCTAGACGAATACTCCTGCTGCTAACTCTAACGCCTGATAGGCTTTGGAACTCCTGAGAAATTTCCACCAGCAAGGACTTGAGATTTTGTTTCACTCCACTTTTCAGAGTGCTGCGACTGCGTTCACCAAGTATTTTCGGTCAACCAGTTCGTTTTCCTACAGTTTCACTGCCTCGATGTTTCTACTTCACAATTACATTATTCACAGCGGCTTTGGGCTTCAGTAGAATATCCTCGATCTGACGCCAGGATCTGACTCGCTAATCTCCTTTCACTTACTCATTGTCTCACAAACGCATGAATACAACCTCACAAACCACTACTAACGCTTTTACAGCTTTCGATTACTCATCGAATTGCGTCACCTGCCAGAACTACTTTTTTAGTAGGTATCGGGATACTTTTTCCCGATAGTGTGCTAAACTTATATAGTATTCGTCATATTCAGCTTTTACTTTACATGAAAGGAACTCATTCACGAAACCATATTCACGGTGCTTCGTGATAACGAAACAAAATATTAATACAGCTGCCTCTGACTATTGTCTTTACAAAAGAATGAATAAATTCTTTCAAATAAATTCAAAAGAAAGAAATAACTGTAACATAATATTGCATTTATGGATCACTGCTCTTTCAATGGAAATGAATTTCGATTAGCACCTCTGCGTCCAAATTTTATACGACCGCAAAGGGTTAAACATGTTTTCTTTTAAATATTCAGCCTTTTGGATTGTCTAAAAAAAATGTCACCCATTTAAATTATTTAAGATATTTTTATTTTAAGTTATTGTGGGGGAATGTAAAATATATTTATTAGGGTTGCAAGAACAAAAGATAACATAAAACACATAAGATACATGAGCGTGAATGGTACGTTTTACTGTCTCATTGTCACTTATGGGGGGAGAGCATCATGTGAACAATGACGTAACATAGCGTCATACAAATTTGTTAGCAGTTCCAACAAAAAATTTTATTTCTGAAATTTTAAGTTATATTCAAGTTTTTTTTAGCTGTATACATTTTCTCTCTAAACCGACTTAAAATTCTTGTTGCATATTTAAATTTTGTTTTTTAATACTTTCTAAATAAAAATTTGTTTTCATATAACTAACTGATTTTTTATGATTTTAGATTTCGAATTCATCAAACTAATCAATTAAAGGAGTGAAAGGCAAAAATATTTTGTGTGTTTGTGATGGGTGAAAGGGATTGTAAGTGACTCAAACAGAAACTCAATTATTAAAAAAATTGAATACTATAAGTGAAATGTAGCGAACACAGTTAAAGTGGAATGTTATCGCAATACTCTCTAATGAAAAGATTTTAATATTAATATATTTTAATTATTTTATTGCAAGAGAAAAACAATTTCACATTAATATTTTAATCACATAATTGGGTTTAGTTACATTAGCGTCCTGTTGTCAGGCAACACCAGGGCTATTTTGGGACGAACCCGGTAATTTTGAACAGAGGTCAGATGACGAAGACGAACACCGGAGTTAGCACACTCCCTTTCCCTCACTACACCAATGGGAGGACAATTGGCCCTGATGGATTTAACGTGCAACAGACCCCTTTACACGACGGTTCTTCGGTGGTAAAGTCTGGAGTCGAAACCTCATCACCAGGCTCTCACATAATGGAAAATCAATGAAGTAATTCAAATTTCCCTTTTAAAACATCAGTATGTATGCCGATAGATGTTATTTATATTTTATTTTTGCTATAAATATTTAAATCCTTTTATTCTGATTTTTCCAGGACGATATATGTTGAATTAAGGTCACAACCCAGCCCTAATCGGTCACCCTGTTGCAAAATATAGTCCAATATAAGTCATTAGTTGGATATTTTGGTTGTTTATAGTGCATTACTTTTAAGACTAATTTATAACTGGTTTATGCTCAGCAGTCCACAACTATTTCAAAACAGTGAAGACTTTAAAGGAAGAAACTTTCAATTTTTCGCCATGGAATAGGGGAAAATCGGTGAACTCAAAGGGGGTAATTGTTGTCCCACACACACACTACCTTATATATCTTCAAGCAGATCAACCACCATTCAATTTGGCGCATATACAACTTGGACAGTTAAAAAGTTCACTTCAAAGAGATTTTCTTTTCTTTTCTTGAAATTTTAAATAAAGTTTAAGCTTAATTTTGTCGTCTCTACAGAAGTAACTTTCGGAAATGTTATTGCGGAAAACTAGATCCTACATTGTTTTAAATTTTAAGTAAACATTTAGTGAATGATCTTTGCATATTTAGAATAAATATCCAAATTTTATTTTTAATAGTATGAACTGAAGTGGTCTAATTTATAACACTGTTCTCTTTTTAATTTTAACATGGTAATTTTATTAGTATTTTAGTTAAGTCTCCATATTTTCCAGAAAAAAATGTTTAAAAATAGCAAGTAATTTCGACAAAATAAAGATAAAATAGTTAAAAGAATCACACTTTCAAACATATAATCACAGGTATTTTATTCAGTAATAAAATTTATTCAACTGAGAACAAAAATTTGTTCATTGTTAAGTTCAAAAACAGATCCTACTAAAAAAATTGAAAAAAAAAATCATAATTTTATTATTTAAATGTAAAATTAAAGAACATCTGTAGGGCACTCCAAAAATGGAAACACATTTTGAACGGATATTATATAACGTACATAAAATATTTATAATTCAAATTAATTTATACAAATGCAGAATTTACCATTTAGAAGTGCTTGAATTGTTGATCATTATTGCTTAGATATTATTTCGATGTTTGCAGAGTCCATCTCAGGATTCTGCAAACATTAAAATTTTTATTTAATAATCAGGCTCATTGTCTTTCAATGGGTACTCTCAATTCAATGACTGTGCCCGATTTTAAGCTGTAATCATTATGGTTGATTTATTCCCCTCCCCCCAAAATTTTTTAGAATCGTTCAATATTTTATTTTGATAATCTGTTCTCTGATGCTCCTTTCTGAATTACCTGCCGCCCCTAAGAAAAATTAACAATAAGAAAATTTTAATGTGACACTGTACAAGTCACAATACCAAATAAAAATTTTGTCATTAATCCATAGGATGATGCAGTCTTATCAATTAGCATCTGATAAGTTAATGTTATACTTGGATTATCAAACAAAGATTACTGGTAACTAACAACTGTAATCATAACAAGAGATTGAGCAATTACTTAAGATAAAGTATTTTAATATACAAAAATGCGAATATGGAGCATTAATTTATTAAAATCGTGAAATTTTCAAAAGCAAATAAGGAACATTAGTATTTATTAATCTAAAAGTTAGGAAACATTAATGTACGTTATCCACATTCTATAATAATTATTTAGTACATACGTTTTTTTGGGGGGGGGGGGGGTATTGTAAGTACAACTAATGTTTCTCAGTACACGTAATCAGTAGCTTCAAAAATTAATTTGAAACCAAGTATTTAAAAATGAAGCTTTCATACATAGTGTACTTGTTAAAAGCAAATTATTTTAGAAATATTAACAGAACTGCACACATGCCAATTCATGAAAATTCATATGAAATTGCTATTAAAATGCATAGAGCAGGGGCACTCCCCCATGGCCGTTCAACTATTGGAGTCTCGCACAGCACTCAGGGAAGGCCTGCGAGCCAGCCATTCCACCTAGAGAAATTCGGCCAGGAAAGGCCGACAGCCCAGGGGGCCTTCGGGCCCCGACTCGCAAGACCCCAGGAAAAAGTTATGTCGAAACAATCACAACTTCATAGTCATCATTCTATAATATTAAAATACAGAAGGGGGAAAAAAAGGCCTTTTTTAAAAAAAATATTTGTTAATGTTTTAAAATTTTGCTTTATATAACAGTTCTTGGACAAAATATAAAACAAAACATAAAAATATTTTCTAAGTATGATGTGAAAACTTTATTTACTCTTTACGATTAGAAGGGTCTTTAAAAATTTTAATGGCTATATATGGAATTTTGCTGCCTTTAATTTTAGAGATTTTTTTAATACATTGCAATGCATTTTCTTTATATAAAGTATAAAATTATTTTTCTAACATTTATACACCATGTGTATAAAAAAGATTATTTCCATTATAAAATATTTTACCAAGACAGCTGGTATCTATCCAAATTGGAAAGAGAATATCAATGAAAAACATAAGAAAAAAAGTTCAGAAATTTATTAGAACTTCGATTACGACAGTAATTTCTTTGACATAGCAAGATCTATGATAGTTGTATTCTTGAATTAGAAGAGTGAGAATTGGCATGTATGCAATATCATTAACATATATATATGAACCTAGATGGCACTATAGGAAACAAATGCTTCTGTGAATGGAGGGAAGTGATGTACATTTTCTGATACTACTATCAACTTCAAATTAAACAGTTATGAAGAGCAACAATTAAATTTAACAAACCCAATTAAAAAGATACACAGAAATATAAAAAAGTATCAATGCATTTTAGGATATCAATTATAAACTAGATGTTGAAAGAACAATGTAAAATTATTTTGGTTCACTTTTCCAAATATAGAGTAACTTTTCATTTAAAAAATATAACTGTAACAAATTTACAAAATCAGGTTTAGAATCTCTTAGTTTCTAAAACAGCTACTATGGGGTGAGGAAAGAAAATCTGCAATAAATAAATAAAAATATGCAAGTAAATTTTTTTTAACAAAAAATCTCAGTAAAAATTGGTTAATAAATGCATTACATGCTCTTTTTTTATGCTGTATACACACATTATACATTTTCGATTTTATGTTTGAGATAATAAACATAGAATTTTCAAATTATAGATTGTACAAATATTCACACACATAATTTAAATACATAAAATACAGTGCAAAATATGTCCACTGTATAAATATCAATTTTGAGTTCATTAAAAAGTATTTTTATCAGGGTAATGTTGATCTATTTTTTTAATTATGACTATTAAAATTATGCACAACAAATTAAAATTTTCACTGCAATTGATATGTAAATGTGAATAACATTAGTACATTAAATTTAATACAAGATTTTTAAAAAGCAACAAGATTTAATTATTTTTCAGACAAAGAAAAATAATACAGTTCATTATTTTTCTTTATGTGAAGTCATTTTCCTTAATAACTGGCAATAGTTGAAATACAACACTGGAGTATTTAGCTGCCAAAAATAACCATTTTTTGAATTATTTGATATGTAATTTGTACAACTGAAAGAGAATCTTTTCCCTGACCCCAGAATATCATACCCTGCTTTAAATATTTACTTAAGCCCTTCCACTCATACTATTTTAGAGTAAAATGCAAAATAAGTTATTTGGCAGCAAAATAAATATTTATAATGTATTTTTTATTTTTAAATATAAGATAGATATGCCAAGTAACAGCTGATAACAAATATTAAAACTTCATAAATATATAATTGAAACAATTTTCAACTAGGAATAAATATCTTCATATTTAAGTAAGAAAATTTTATTTCTGTATTCTGAAAAACATGCGAAAACAAAAATGTTAATAGACTTTTTTATATATATAAAAAGCATTTCCATAGTAGTTTCAAAGATAATTGAAAAATTTAGTTTATTGACAAAGAAGTTTATTAAAAAAAAATTCACAGTTGCAAACTTAAAAATAATTTTTTTCCCTAAATTAATATCTATTAATTATACTAAGTGAATTTTTTAATCTATTTTAAAATCATTAGACATTTTTAATTTGCCTAGAAATTTATTCAAGTAAATTCAGCTTTGTGATAGTCGATTCTATAATCTAGAGGTGCATGAATCTCTTCCAGAAAACAGTAAGCTTTGTTTATTAGTTTTTCAATTTTATTTCAGAGTTGTGAGGAAGAAATACACTTCATAAATTTAACTACACTAACACACTTGGACCAGACAACTCATACTCTTAAATACAATCAATTTACAACTAACTTCCAAAAAAAAAAATCTAAAACAGAAATAGTATACAGCTTTATATATATTACAATAAACTTCAAATATAAAAGCTTGAAAAAATATGTACACGTATGTGAGATATTAAATCTTCTTTTAAAAAAAATGTACATAATCTCAAAAGTAGCAATTTTTTAAAAATAGTTACGAAAGAAACCATATACAGTAGACTCGATAGCTATTCTCATTTAAGACTTATTTTAAGCATGTGCTGCAATTTCCTAAAAGCATTTTCATTACAGATTTTTCTCCCTTGAAATGAATGAACTAAAATTTCTAACAAGCCTTTTTAATTTCACCATCTTATAATTTTGAAAAATTTTGCAAGTACAGCAAAGCAGGAGTAGAAAAGCAAAGTTTTTTTAAATTACAATTCAGATTCTTTCAGTAGAATTGAATTAAATAAGTATTTTGGAATAAATAAAAGTACTGATTATTTAGTAATTTAAAATATAACTTTGCCACATGTTATTCACTGTTAAAAAATATAAATTATTTACTTTATCTATTAGAAGAAAAATTAATTTTAAAACAAAATAAATCTGAAATGAGAATATAAATAAACTATAATGAGTCGACTATAGTGGTAATAATGTTATAAATCATTATCCTCTGGTTTGCCAAATTCTTCTTTATTTGATTCTTGGGAATCAAATCGAGCTTCGAGATTAGGTTTAACACCCATATCAGCAGAATATGCTCTTGGACGGCTGGGAACGAACTCGGATGTGGTCGATCGCACGTCCTCGCTTTTTCGTCGACTTTTGAGGATTGGTCTTGGCTGATCATCTGAAGCCAAAGGTGACTTTTTCTTGAGAATCGGTTTCAGTTCTCCATTGGGATAGCTGGCATAGGAGCATTCTTCACTGAAGCTGGTTCTTTTTTTCAGAATAGGTCGAGGCCTTAACATCGAGCATGTAGGGGATTCATCATCAGTGCTCACTTTGAGAATAGGACGGATGTCAGGGCCACTATTGCAGCTCTCATCTTCACTAGTAGATTTCTTGAGGATGGAGTGAAGGTCCCCTTGCTGCCATACATCTTTTTCTTCTGAGCTTTCTCGATGTTTTAAAATAGAAGGAGGAGGTGTTTTAGATTGCTTTTCATCTGAAGATGGTTTTAGGATACCATGCAGCTCCTTTTTTTCCTCAGTGACTTTCCGTCTGAGGATGGAATTTGGACGTCTTTCAGTATCTGATTCAGGATAATCACAGTTGTCATCAGCAGATATGTATATTTCATTATCAAAATTCACTTCACTTGATATATCAAGATTTTTCATAGAAACTGTAGATTCAACTACATCAGCATCATCTTCACTCCTGCTATCTATATGTTTCAAATTCAAGGCTCCATTTAGTTCTAGGCTACTCAGAACAGGTCTATCTTCACTCGCAGATTCATTTTTATGAGTCTGCTCAACGATGAAACACTCTTTATCAGAAGTATTTTTTGTAGCCAGTGATGCAACTTTTAAGCTTATTTCTGTCATATTACTATTATTCTCTGGAGCATCTGACAGCAGGGTGCAATGACTAGCATTTCCATTGCTATTTTTTGAGACTTCTGTACTTGAAGGTGCAGATTTTGCTAGGAGAGGAGAATATTTTTTCATTAAAGAGGGAGTTTTCTTTGAATACTTCCTTGAACCATCAGATGGATCCAGTTCTTGAGCTGAAAGACAGATTTTATTGGATGGTGTAGCTGCTTCAGATAGGTCCGTCAATGACTCCAGTTCACCAGCAGAATGCGAAAATTTCTGCAAATGTGTGGCAGTAGACTGAACTCTTCTATGGTGTCGTGACTTGACATGATTATTTTGAAGTGCTCTCGGAAGTAGATGTGATCCACCTTTAAATCCCCTAGAACTAGACTGAAGAGGAACCTAAAAGAAATAAAATAATGTTATGCAGTGTTCCTACAGTAAATTTTTTACATTAAAATATTCCAGTTATAGTACTTCTCAAATGTGTTCAATTATTACTTCATAAAATGCTTTCACTAATAGATGCTTTTTGGAGTTAAAAAACTTACAATCTGCAAAATGAAAAATTCATGAGGAATGGTTATTTATTACTTACACATAAACTGAATCTCATATACAAATTCTAAATATTTCATTAAAATAACTAGTGGATAACTATATTATTACATGACCTTGTTTGAAATATTCTAATGAAAAATCATAGAATCTGATATAAAAGCAGAATTATACAGATTATATATCATAGTTGTCAAAATAATCCAATAAACCACACACACACACAAAAGTGTTATAATCTGAAAACAGCAACAAATATTTCCACACATTTTCTTCAAAGCATTAATTGCCAAATATGAATGAAAAAGGGAGCATTCTAAAGCCTCTCATTACAAAAATTTTAAAATGTAATAATTAAAGGTACTTAAGTTAATAAGAATCATTTTAATAATTATATGTTAACACCAAAGTTACCACGAGCAGGTCAAATGACCCGTTTCCAATGGCAATTCCAATGGATAGATGAATCGCCGGTAGGTTTAGTGTTAAATAATAGAACTGACAAAGTAAAATTATTCTACTAAAAATTGCAAGACTTAAGATTTGCTGTTTAATTAAAATTAAATGAGAATAATTTTTTAAAATATAGATCCTAGAAACTATTTACATTCAATTTTAAAGGTTATTGCCCATAAATAAAATTATAAATACATTTTTTAAGGAAATAAATTTACTTCTAATGCTAGGGATTGAAAATTTCTTTTTGTCACATTTCCATTGAATTTTAAAAGAAATTTTTTAAAAATACTAGATCATAAAGCTAGAAAACCCTGCAATAAAACAGAAAATATTTCATTACTGAATAAGTAAAATATGTGGTCCTATTTAAAAAAAAATTTTTTTTAATTCTCTAAAAAAAATGACAAATGAATTACTTCTGTTTCATGTTGAAAGAAGTATTAATTTTGAAAATAACAAGAATACCAAGAATATTGTACCTAAACAAACAGATTGAATTTAAAACAAAAATTAATGATACTATGATCTGAAGAAAAGGAGTAAGCTCAATCTGAATGCAAAATCTAAAGAATAAAGTTTATCAGAAAATAAGAAGTATCTCCATGTGACTACCAAGATTTTAAAAACTAAAACTGTGATAATATTTTTTAAGATGCAAGACAATTGTAGGGGGTGGGGAAGAAATTTTTCAAAATACAAAAATTAATTCTGAATTTTGTAAAAATCTAATGAAACTGAAATTTAGTATATAAGGTTGAATACTATATATTCTAAATGTAAAATGTTACTTTTGAGTTTCATTTGAAAATAGAGCTAAGAGAAAAATATTTATTCTATGGGGGTTTATTTTGAATTTTGCCTTTAAATGAATAATCAAGCGGCATTTTTATTAAAAATATAGGAGCTATGAATATCAAAAGATAATGTCATAATATGGAAACAATAACATAATCTTATTAAGTGCTTTTTTTTTAATTGAGTATATATAGTCAAATGCATCAGTCAAGTTTGTTAAACTGGTCATCACGGATACATTCGTTTGAATAAAGAAACATTTTATACTTATCACCAAGTGTATATTGATAAATTATACATTAATTAAGAGATAAATCACACATTAGCCTATAAAAGATAAATTTTGCAACTTCTAGATGTATGAACAAAAATCATTTAATTCATTTTTAAACAAAATTTCAATGATTTTTTTTTCTCATTGGCTTGAATCCGCTGTTTCTTTGCCAAAGTATCTATTAGTACTAAGCCAAAATTGATTTTCTTAAAATTCTTAATGAAAAAAAAATCCTTTCTACATATATTTGTTTCCCCACTGTTAACATGATGCTTGATTAAAAATCTGTAAAGAGTTATTGTTGAACTTAAAAGAGCAAAAAATAAATACATATTAAAATGAAATCTGCTATGCATATTGAAATATGCATAGCAGATTTCATTTTAGAACATAATTTCTAGAATGGCCTTGCACCATGTGATCGTGCAAGTTAAAATTATACTTTTATTCATTTTAATTGTTTCATTGAATTAGTAATTCTAGTATTGCAAATGATCAAAAAAACTTTGTCTTGCATTTATTGTTTAAAAAAATATCCCATTTCCTATTTATTCCATTTCATATAATCACGTGCTCAAAATGACATTTTTTTAGGTTTTATTTGCTGTAATCATTAACTTATTTTTTTTTAACCAAGATTTTGTAAAGGCAATAGCAATATGTTATTAAAAGATGATTTTTTTAGATGCTCGTGCAGATAATAACATTTTTATTTTTCGATTACATATTTTTGTTGGCTCCAAAAACCTTATCCCCAAAACAGCATCATGTTCTGACATGATAACAAGCAGAAATAAATCCTTTGGAAAAAAACACAATAAATCATGTTTAAAAAATTCTTCTAGCAATCCGGAAGGCAAAAGTTTATTCCTCTTCATCTAAGTTACAATTTTCAAATTGTTTTCAAATATTTTAAACCAAAACCAACAGGAATGGTCTTCCCATCCTTGCAAAAACTAAGAACCTTGAATAAGGTTCCAAATACCTTGCACGGTGTCCGTCAATGCCATAAAAAGTGATTACAAATTATATATCAGACAATTACGAAAATATGATAAAGTGATAGTTACAAAGCACAGATCTTTGGTTTGAATGTACCATTTTTACTGAATATATTTTGAGAACATGTGCTTTGCCATTTACAGACCAATTCACATCAAAATTTGACATGGAACTACAATTGTAATCACAAACTTCATTGATTTAAGTTGCTGCATTTATAAATTATATAATTTATATGCATGAGAAAGTACAGTACACCTCATGACAAATTAACCTAACCTGTTTTAATGTATTAACCTAATACATTAAAGCAGAATTAAAGATTAAAATGATTCTCAATTATATATTTTTATATTAAAAATACAAGTTTAATAAAACATATATTATGGTAAATAATAATATTAAATACAGCTCTACTTTTCAACTCTCAGTTTACATCATAGAATTGAAAATGACGAGTTTTATATATAATTTACTGTACTGGCATTGTGGTTGTTAAATACTTCAAATTTTAATCGCAAATACTGGAGATAGAAGATGATTTTCTTACAGTTAAATAGTTATTTTTTTACTAGTATAAAATATTTTCATAACTGTTATTAATAAATAGTAATGCTGGGTATATTAGCTAATATTATAATAAGGAAAAAAACAAAACTTTAAAATGTTACAACACTGCATAAACTTTAAAATGCTGCAATAATGGCTTTTTAATTTTATCAAAATATTATTTCATGTAGAAACCAAGAGAAAACAAATTACTTCATTGGTTTGTTTATTAGCATCTTTTGAAGGAGATTGACTTGAAGATATATGTTTTCTTTTGCTTGATAGGAACTCAGGTTTAGGTTGATCACTTCCTTCATCAGAGGAACTATTATTTTTCTGCTGACTTGATGCTTTTTGCTGCCCAAGATTACCTAAAATGATGAAATCATTTGTTCAATATTTATTGTTTACACAATGTTAACAAAAGTTTTTTAATGTTCTGTTAAGTTTTTAATATCTCTGTATTTATAAGATTTAGAAGAGAAATAAAGAAATTTGTCAGGATAATAAAAAATAAGTATAGCTTTAAAATCATGCAATTATGTTTCAAACTTGTTTCGTTCAATGATGTAATAAAACACATTAATTTAAAAAACAGCATATTACTTTTATATAACATTAATATTATATATATATATATATATATATATACACATACATACATATCAGAGATGCACAACCTATGGCCTGTGGGCCAAAATTGGCCCATGAATGTTGTTAATAAAATAAGACTAATTTAAAGTGAAATAAGACTTTCTCAAATAAGCAGGATAAAAATCTGATAAGAAAACAATTCTACATTAGAATAAATAATTTGCAGTTGTTCATGAAGTTCACTTATTTTTTATTATGCGGCTTTTCAGTTTGTTTCCTTCATGGCTACTTGCGAATACGAGTTTTCGTATAGGAGAAACTCGCGAGCGTGAAAAATTTCCACGCCTGAATTTGATTATTGGTTTTTAGATTTTGAAAAGGGTCAAACAAAAATTGGCGTATTTTCTTCTCCATTTTCTATTGATGTAAATCTAGTAGATGAAAGTATGTAGTTAGCCTTAACTGATTTACAGAATTTCGATTTTTTCAAAAATCAATTCAAAGAAAAACCGATATTAGAATTTTATAAATATTTACCCGAGGAATTTTTGTGCTTAAAGCAAATTCCAGCTGCATGTGCAACTTTCTTTGGCAACACTTACATTTGTGAGCAAACTTTCTCACTAATGAATTTAAACAAATCAAAATTAAGAGATAGAATAGCAGATGAGAATCTTTCTGCTGTTCTACGTATTGCCACAACCAATCTTAAGCCTAACATAAAATTTATAACCAAATATTCCATCCCAGTCATCTCATTCATTTTTACTAAATTTTGATTATTAATTTTCTCAAAATTTAAATTGTGTTTTCTGTATAATTACCATAAAGTTTTTCTCTGTTATTCTATTTCAAGTTTGCCCACTTTTTAGCAGGAATCTTTTTTTAAGTAAAGTATTTTAATCATAGCTATAATTGTGTTTTATTCATTTATTTATTGCATAATGTGTGCATGAGTAAAATAAGTAAAGTAATAATTGTAATTCATGCATACTGTAAAAAAAAAGTAAGTGTTTTCACGTTTTTAATATGTTTTAACATTCATGTGCTGCTTTGGCCCTCGTCATGATCCCTTTTCATATTTTGGTACGTCATCTTGAAAAGGTTGTACATCCTTGATATAAGAAGTAAATGATTTAATAATCATTAGCAATATTATCAAAATTGCAGTTTGAAAATATTATGGAAACGAACTGGCTAACTATAATATTGAAATACACAAATGTATTTAGCAAGCCCTTAAGCTGAGTAAAGCACGAATGAACAAAACGAAATTAGAAAATTAACAAGTTCAACAAAGAAAAGAAAATCCGGACTGATGACTTTCTCAGAGGTAACCATCAAGCAGGGATTCCAAAAACTGATTTTTTTTTTCTGTAAAAGGCTTGACTATTGTCTAAATATTAAGCCATTTTTGTGGCCCGAAAAATTCCAATTAAAGCTTAAAAGAAGCATCAAATTTTATAAATATAAAAGTAAATGAAAAGTAACAGAAAAAAGAAATAAAAACACACAGTAACAAACTATAGAAGAAAAACAGACCATATTTAAAAATAAAAAGTAGGGGAAAAAAGCAAAGAATATACCAGTAACTGGAAAAATTATTATAAAAACAGAAATCGTTATTTGTACCTTCATATTTCAAATGTTGTCTATTGTTTATTATTAGCGCCATCTAATGGATTAGGCAAATGTGTCAATGGTTTAGAAGAGAGTCAGTCCTTCTTTAATTAAAATTTCAATTTTGCAGTAGTTTCTAGGTAATTCATTATTATTTAAATTTTTAAGATTATTGGTAGCTTTGATATAGGATATTTTATTATTACAGATACTTTTTATCTTGTTAAATTATGAAAAAATTAGATTTTTGAAAATTTTAGATTAGAATGATAATTGCTAAATTTAATTATTTTAAAGTCGAAATCATCTCTTTTATCATAGGTAGAGTTTTATCATTGGAAATTTTAATTAAGTCCAGATAGTTGGCTTTAAATTGTTTTTCATTTATTTTGTTTAAAATTAATTCTTTTGGGAAACAATTAGTGAATATATTAGCATTATCCAAGTTCATTAAAAGTTAATCATCAATATACCTCCACACAATAATTAAATTATGTTTAATAATTTTTTTTCTCATAATAATGTAAAAAAATTTTTAACTAAAGCACTAGAGAAAATGTGGAATGCTCTTTATTTGTTTATAGATTTATTTTTTTATTTTAATTCCATTAAAAATGTAAATTTTGGTAATATTAAAATTATATCATTCCAGCCAGTCAATTTTTTGTAATAATGTCTTCATTTAAATATTCTACATATATAAAAAGACAGACCTTTATTAATTTTTCATGAGGAAGATTGGTGTATAAATTTTATATATAAGTTAAAGACTTCCTAGTTTAGATGTATAAAAATATCAAAAACTGTAAATTAAAAAAAATGCATACCAGTATTTGCTGAAGGAAAATCCAGAAAATCCATTCGATTAAGACTAGATTTACGTTTGGAACTCTTGTCCTTTAATTGTTGTGATGGCTTAGTGTCTTGCAAGAAGCCATTATTCTCATTTTCAGTAACCTTTAAAAGAAAATTGTTCAAAATGAAACTTATGATTACTCATATGACTACAAACAATGTATAACTGATTCGTGTTATATTTGGTTACAATTTTTGTCACAAAAACTAATATTCAAAAAAGGAATTATCATTGTTTATTAACAACATCCACTAATTTAAAAAAAGTATAAGGCTCTAGATTGAAAGGTATTTATATAAAATAATTTTTTTCAGAAGGATTATCCATATTCACAAAATTAAAACTGTGTTAAAAAGGGGTAGTAATTTTTTACTAAAATTCCTCTGGATAATTTTTCAAGATTTCTCAGTATATCTAAACAAATAATCCTTTGAATAACATGAAATAATTAAATTATACTAAGATTTATATGTTAGGAATGAAAAGGCATTACTGCCTAGAAATTCAAGTTTTTAATATTAATTTTTACTTAATGACTGCCTTTAATAACCAGTTGATTTGCAAGAACTAATAGCAGACAAAATTACAATTAAAAAATTTCTGCAACTAAATTCAATTGTTTTCTCTGCAAAATATTTCAAAACTTCAAATTTTTTAGACATATAAATTATACCACTTTAGAAGGCTTACACTATTCTGTTTTTATGATATGCATTTCTCTTTTTCCTGTCTATATATTAGTCTAATGGTTGAAATGGAAGACATCAATCATTGTTAATCTTTACTCGATACTGAAGTTAAACCTTTATTACACACAAATTTGTTTTTCAAATTTTCTTAACTGTTCAGCTGAAGCCTAATTAGCCTAGCAAAAAGTATATCTTGATTATCTATCTATCTATCTATAAACTTATAATAATATAACAAAGCTTAATGTGTGCGTTGGCGCTTAAAAAGCCAGATCGTTTGGCCTACAGCTACCAAATTTGGACCGTGTATACTTTGGGGGCTGAAAATGTGTACATTGGAATCTTTTTTTTTTTTTAATTAATCAAAAGTGAAGCGAAATTTCGACGTTTTTTGCTATAACTTCTGAAAATATTACAACACAAAACAGCTTTTTGAATCAAGTTAAAGCTAAAAAAATTATCTTTTCAATGAAACTGATGTTTTGACCTATAAATTAAATTTCTATTTTTAATGAATTTTGAAAAAATTCATTTAATTGTATGTTTTAGCAATTTATTTTGTATAAAATAAAATTTTATCTTCACAGGCATAACAAAAAAAAAATCAGCTTTTAATTGCGTGTTGCCATCAATTTACAAAATATCTGATTTTTTTAAAAAAATAAGTTAATTACTGCCACAAATAAAACCTAGAAAAATAGTAATTTTCTGAAGTAATTGTATAAAATGAAATAAATAGGAAATGTGATATATTTTTTTAAACAATAAATGTGACTAAATTAAAACTCAATTTTACGGGAACAGATAGAAAATCAGAGAGATGAGGAGGTCGAAGATCAGGACTACTTAATGCCTACATAATAGTATAAGTGAATTATATGACTATTGAAATTTGAATCTTACAAATATTTAGTGGAAAAACCTATTATGAGACCAAATTATATATTTAAAGAATTAATGGAATCTTTTTGCCAGCTTTAATATTGGTAAACCAACTGGTCCCCCAAAGTGGCTAATTAAAAAATAAATAAAGAAAGAATAAAGAAAATTACTTGAGTTTCAATTCAATATTGCCAATAAACACATTTCAAGCACTTTGTTAAAAAAAATTATATGGCCAAATTATGGTCATAACTAAAAAGCTAATTTTTTTGAATTTTAAGATATAGAAATCCTTTTGTGATGTACAGTTATCAGAAGTTATTACAGGAAAACGTCAATATTTTTTGTTCAATTTTTAATTAAAATTCGAAATAAATTTTTTTTAAAAAATTTAAAAATTTATTTTAAAAAAATTCTTTTGCTTTCCTACAAAATCTGTATGTCAAGTTTGATACCTCTAGGTCCAATGATCTAATTTGTAGAACACCAACACATACATATATCCATCTTAATAATATAAATAAAGAAAGAGTTCTTTACAGTATTACAAAATTTACACTCACATCTACTTCTGATATTATTCCTTATAAACAAAAAGATGGCTAAAAATGCAAATATTCAGGGCATTAAAAAATTTAATAAATCAAGTGAAATATGAAAATTTCCTTTAACTGCCAAAAGAGACAATGGAAGTTCTAGTTTCCAAAAAAAACATAAAATGATGCAGATTAGACAATGACACAGTTTTTGTAAATACATTCAACATTCTAAATGATTCTGGCTTTTTATAAAATTTCCACGCAAAACAATGAATTCTGAAAGGAAGTATTCAACATCTATTAAATGATCTTGTGACCAGAAATGAACATATGCCTGAGTTCGGAGAGAAAACAGAAGAAAATTTTCTTCAACTCCAATGCTTTAGTCAGGAATGTACGAGGCATATTCGGAAAGTAAGTACCGTTTTTTAATAAATAGAACACAACATTTTTTTTTTCAAACAAATTTTATTATTACATGAAAGACCAAACCTTAAACTATTTTTCTACGTAGTTTCCACCAATGTTCAAACACTTGTCGTAGCGAGTGACGAGTTTTCCTATGCCTTCCTCGTAGAAACTTGCCGCCAACGATGATAAACACGACTGCACGGCATTTTTAACCTCCTCGTCGGATCCATAGCGCTTACCACCTAACTCACGCTTCAAATGCAAAAACAGGTGGTAGTCAGATGGTGCCAAGTCCGGGCTGTACGGCGGGTGGTCAAACTGCTCCCAACCAAACTGTTGGATCAGTGTTTGAGTGGCTCCAGCAGTATGGGGCCGAGCATTGTCATGGAGCAACACGATTCCTTTACTCAGCATTCCTCTGCGTTTGTTCTGAATTGCTCGCCGTACTTTTTTTAAGGTTTCACAATATCGTGCGGCATTAACTGTTTCACCTCTGGGGAGAAATTCTGTGAGCAAAACCCCTTTCCTATCCCAGAACACAGTGCACATGATTTTTTGTGCTGACATTGTCGTTTTGAACTTTTGTTTTTTTGGTGATTGTGTGTGCCTCCACTCCATTGATTGTTGTTTGGATTCAGGCGTAAAATGACGAACCCAAGTTTCATCACCAGTCACAATTTGTCTTAAAAAGTCCTCACCCTCATTACTGTACCGTGTGAGAAATGCCAAAGCACTGCCAAGTCGCTTGGTTTTGTGACCATCAATAAGCATTTTCGGAACCCATCGAGAACACAGCTTGTGATAGCCTAATTTGTCAACAACAATTCCGTACAACACAGTACGTGAAATTTGTGGAAATTCGTCTGAAAGTATCGTTATTGTGAATCGTCTGTTCTCTTTGATTTTTTCATCAACTTCCCGTATCAGATCGTCATTGACAAGAGAACGCCGACCACTCCGAGCCTCATCGTGAACATTTTTTCGACCTTCATTAAACATTCTAACCCACTTCCGCACCATTCCATCACTCATCGCGTTTTCACCATACACTTCTTTAATTTCACGGTAAATTTCAGCCGGTTTCACATTTTTTGCGTTTAAAAAACGGATAACAGAACGAATCTCACAGTCGGCGGGATCAGTAATTGTCTTAAACATTTTAAACAAGCACAGCGAACTGGAAACACAACCTACAGCGTCCAAAATGGCGTCAGTTGAGAGTCAGTGAACAAGGAAGACTAGTGCGCATGCGCAGAACGCCGATCGCAGTGCTGCAGCGGCAGTATAATGAAACGGTACTTACTTTCCGAATATGCCTCGTATATTACCATATACAATTATGAGAAAAGGTAGGGCTAGCCATCTTGGGGGTGCAGCGGATGTTATGGACCAGGGTCCCACTACTGAAGGGGACTCCAACATGTTTAGATACTAAAATAATGCTCTGAACAACAAACATTCCATTTGAAAAATTTTAAAAATAAGATTGTGCAGCACTTAGCTCATAGATCCCAAAAACAAACTATTCCTGCTTTAAGAAATTGTTTCAAAGTTAAAGACAATATAAAAACCATTATAATTATCTGCTGATATGAAAAATGTTTAAAAATGTTCTGAAACTTTAGTAAAGTTTTTTTTATCAAAGATGTAAAAGAAAACTCAATTTACGAAATTGGTTTGCTATGGATTTGAATTTGAATAAAAGGGATGGAAATAAACAAAATATATGGTAATGCAAACTAAATAATAATTATAAAGAATTATATTTTAATGTATTAACTGAGTTAAAACTTTTCTTGACATTCTTAGTTACCATAAATACAGCTGAGCCCTCTTTCAGCAAATTAAAATTAATAAAGAATTGTCTTTGATCAAACATGAGTACAGAATGCTGAAATGCACTTGCTACACTAAGCAAAAAAGAAAAGAAAAAGAAAGAAAGAAACTATATAAAAAATTGTAATTTTGATTAAACCTGCAGTAGTATTATATGTTTGGGTTCATATTTTCTTCTTTTTTTTGCTGTACAAAAAAAAAAAAAAAAAGTCTTTCCCAAATACATCCAGGTCCCTTTTATAGAAGGTCAGCTCTAAGTAAAGATTAAAATCTTAACCTAAAATTACCTTAAACTTGATGATGTTAAACAGAGACATAAAACAACATGGAAATCATTTAACATAAGTTATTGATATCTGGTCACTCATCTTTCCAACTACACAGGAACAATTGAATATAAGAAAAAATAGACTG
The DNA here is from genome assembly GCA_026289955.1 of Argiope argentata. NCBI lineage: Eukaryota > Metazoa > Arthropoda > Arachnida > Araneae > Araneidae > Argiope > Argiope argentata. Next base: position 3,465,405 of record JAOUZG010020842.1, read on the forward strand.
GTTTATACTCCTGATAACTAAAAGAAAATTATTGGGAAATAAAGGAAGAAAAAAAATTCAATTCACCTAACCAAAAAAAAAGGAGTATGATAATTTTAAATCTATTTAGAACTTATAAATAATAATAATAATCCGTTTTTTTTTAAATGGCTGACAGTCTAGAATTATGAAACATTATTTTCAGATTCCTTAGTCCAAAAAAATATAGAATTTTGGAAAGCTTAAAAATTTCAATAACAAACTAATTGATAATAATTGAATTGAACAAAATTAAATATATTTTTATCATATTCAAAGGAATAAAGGGGAAAAAAGGGCACTTATTCTTTAAATTAAAAATTAATAACAAAAATATTCTATAGCTATTGCTTATCAACAATTATACCTTAGCAGCTTACTTATACATTGCTCAGACTTGCATTGTTTTTTAAAACAATCTGAACAGGGCTGAACTGTTACACATCAAGTTTCAAAATATCAAGTGTTTGATTCAATATTCAAACACTCAACTAATTACTTAGAGTATTTTCTTCAATGCACCTATTACAATTTGAAAAATGTTTATAATCTGATCTTGGTAAATTTTTATTCCCATTTAAAATATAAATAAGTTTTTAAATTCATTTTGCTATGATAATTCAATTTCACTAGGCAGAGGATAGTGACTGTTGAACAGAATTCAAGCCAAATCTTAAAGTTTTTATTCTTTTAAATCAATCTAGTTTAGACAAAAGAATATGAGCCCCATTGCACAAAAAGATAGTTATCAAATACTTACTTAAAGTGAAGTAAGAAATTTCAGTAGAGTCAATCGTAAACAATGACTGAAAATTTTGGATTAGTCAATAATTAACAACAAAACATTAAATGATATAAGTATCACATACAAGAAATATTTTTGCATACATTTGAATACATCAACTAGGGACCACAGAATTTTGGAAACAAAATGAATGATATTATTATTTCCAATCACCTTAACCCCTTAGCAATCGGAAAGTTTTAAGAAAACGCTCATAAAAGTGTCTATTTTTTTATTGAAGAAACCTATATTTAAAAAAAGTGTACAAACAACATATGCATTCAAATTTTCATTTTTGATATTTTTTAGATTAAAATTTTATGAAAAGCCTACATTTAGGGTTATTTTGATTGAATGTTGGTTTACCAGCAAGCAGCAAAAATTAAAAAAACAAAACAAAAAAAACATCTTTTAAACATTAAAAGAGAATTGTATTAATCTTAGGTTTAATATAAATAAAGATTAGTTAATTTTTCTTGTGCGGTAAACTTTAAAGCATGAGATACAGAGGCCAACGTGACAATCTTGAATGTAGTACTAAGTTTCCTTCCTGCATCTCTTATTGTTTTTGTCTCTTCTGGAACATCAAACTTTGACTCCATAATGAATACAATATTTTAAAAAATATATTTTAACATAGAACACAAACCATGCGTATTCAACTGGACCTCATACAACAAAGCTCTGGGCTAAGGTTGGTAAATACATATTACAAGTACACATGTTCGATTAATGTTACCGCCTGGCTGAAAAAAATCTGCAATTACATTTAAAATAGACTATTACTGCCATCTAGTATATAAAATGAGACATAAAATGACTTCAAGGCAAAGGAAATGAATTGGATTTCATAGTTTTGCCAATTACTATTGGACACCCCAGACCAGCAATATCACGGGCAAAAAAAGGTTAAAAAGTTAAGCAGCATCCACTGTAAAAGAAAATGATTGATTTCAAAAGTAAAATCCAATTTTAAAAAAAGTTAAAATTTGTGTATCTGTAGAAAGGTATCATGTTTACCTATTATAAGCATTTTAAACTCGCAGTATTCCATACAGAGAGAAAAAAATAATTCTGTTTCAAAGTTTAAAAATTTGGGGGGAAAAAACCATTTTGAAATATTGAGTATAAAAGATTGACAGAATAGGTATTGTCAGTTGTTATTTAATTGGATATATAAAACAAGATGTAAAATCTTCATGGTAAAAAGACATTTTGAAATTCATTATTTAGGCATTACTAGATTTATAATCACAAGAAGAGCTGTCATAAGATTAGAAATGCAAGAAAGAGGCCATCTAGGGCAAAAAGAAATTATTTTAAAAATAAAGAAATTTGGAATACTTGTTATACAATAATAATAACATACATATATACAATAAAATAATAAACTTATTATTTCTTTGCATTATTACTATATTACTGTTTTAATTCTCCTTAAAATATAATTCTCAATTTATACAAACTATGATGAATTTTCAAAATATAAATATTTCTTTTTGGGTTATTATTCAACAATAATCAAAACAAATGATGAAATAAAAACTATACTGTGTATGTACACACAAATCAACAAATAAATATGTGTTAATTCAAGGTCTTGCATTAGATGACAGATGAGCCTTAGTCAGATCATATTTAAGTTCTCCTCTAAACTTCTGTATCATGCCAAATGGAGAATCTCTGACCCTCTATGAATTGCAGATGAATGAGGTTTGTATATATGCAGCTTTTCTAATAAAATCGGGTTTTGCCATGAAATTTTTTGGTCCAATTTTGCAGACATATTTTTAATGTAGATGTCATTTCAGTAAGAATATAAGGGAAAGGGGAAGACAAAATTTTTTCATATCCTCAAACATACCTGAGAATTTTGATTGATTGCTGATATGAATCCTCTATCACTACTATTTTCTTTTCCATAAGAAATGTTTTTATCATTTTCTGAATTCAACTGGTTATCTGAAAAGAAATAACAGGTTTACAAATAGTTATAAATATAATAACAGGTCCTTAAGAAACGAATCATAACATAAATCGGGGAATAATTTTAAAAACTAAAATCTCTGGTTGAAACTTTTAAAAAAGAAAAAGAAAAAAAAGAATATAAATTATAGAAAATAATTTTTCTTTAATCCACCACTAGATGTACACTGAAAATAGCAAAAAAAAAAAAAAAAATACTGTTGAGATAATTTCCTTTTTAATTCTAACAAAGGGTTAAAATAAGATTATAAAAGCATATATAAACAGCTTTTTTATGTAATTAAATTATATTTTAACTCCGAAAACAAAAATTTTGCAAAATTCTTCATATTATGCTAACATAAAGATACTAACAGCACTAAATTATACTAAAGAAGTTTATTTATTAATATGGCTTCAAAATACTAACTTGGTCTAAGAGCTGATTCTGCTGAGATGTTGCAATTTACAGCTTCAGACTGCATTCTAAAAAGAAAAAAAAATGGAAAATAATTATTCATATATAAATTACATAATTCAGGAGAGAGAGAAAATTGTCATAAGATTTAGTTTACACTAATTAGTTATTAACTATCTCTAATATAAATAATTTTACCTCTTTTATTTATGAATATTATTGAAACCAATAATTAAAAAAACTTTTTAAATTCTAATAAATTCCATTTTTACAACTAAACTTTAAAATACAATTAAAAACTCCAAAAATATGTAAAATTTAACATTTACATACACTGATATTATAAGTGCAAGTGTGTGTGTGTGTTCCTTATATGTGTAATTTTTTTTGACTTGATGCCTTTTTTGACTTGAACTTGACTGGATGAATAATGATTGAAAGTTTGAATATGTTTGTGTGTGTGTGTGTGCATGTTATAGAAATTGCCTTTCAGAAATATAACCAGATTTTCTTCAAATTATTTATTTTTATATTAGTTCCAAAATAAATTTTTTTTTACATAATTTTCTAATAATTTAGAATTTTTTTCTCCCTCATACTAATTAAAAACCTAGGCATAGTACATTAATACCTAAATTACTATGGAAACAGTAGAAATATAAATTATCAGCCTTTCAGTGACTTCATTGCTTTTGCATTTTATATATATATTTTATTAAATCCGAAAGAATAACATCAAAATAGGAGAAATGTAATAACAATTAATTCAGTTTCCACATTCTATAATTTTTAAATACAAATTACAGTATAAGTAATAATAATAATAATAAAGGATCAAGAGTTTATTTTTAAATTAATACAATTTCTTGTTACATATGTTTACAAGTTTAACAAAGATGAAAAATGATAATTACCTATTTAAAACAAATAATGTATAATTAACAATTGCTTTTAAACAGCAAAAATGCACTGCATAAGTCCACAAGAGTTTTCAGGTTTTAGGGGTGCATGCATAAGATTTTTTCCCTCTATATATGCCAATTTGTAAGCTGAAGAAGTTATAACTCTTGACTAGTAAAAGTTGCAAATACAAAATAATATTTACAAGAATATTTTGGGACACATAGAAAACTAGTACGACTTGTTTCTTCTTTCTTTCTCCGCTCCATCTTACAGAGATAGATTCTTGAATTGAGAATACCCACCAATTCAACTGATGATATTAATTTGATGAATAATATTGAAATGACAACATTCGGAGTAAGCAGTGATATTTTCTATGAAAATAAATTGAATGGTTATTGCTTGGGTTGAAGTGAAGATTAGTGTGCCCCTTAGTTTGTTGCCAATATGGCAACACTAGAGCTGGTTTATTCACTACTTTTAACAATGGTTGATTCTTCCTCCGTTCTTTCTCTTCTTTAGATTATATACTGTTCCTGTTATCCACATAGTCATATTCAATGTGCTAGCGAATCTACTAGATTCCTGTTCTTGCTGCTAGCAAAGCCATAGGATGTTTTTTACAATTGAAAACTCTACCTTTTGTCATCTACAGAAGCTGAAGACCTCGCATGCTCTAACTTTTGCTCTGCACCCAACAGAAATATAACCCCCGGGTTGGGGGATGCTTATCAATACAAAAAATTATAATTATATTGCAGAAAGTGGTAACCGTAACTATTCCACAGAAATGTTTCTTCATTTTGTCCACCATCTTTATTGGTGACTTGACATCCTTGGTGCCGCAAGGGGTGCACTACACTTTTACTATTGCTTGCTAAAATTGTTGAAATAACAGGACAAAGAAAGCTCTCTGTTAATTATATGCCATTTACATTGAATTAGCAAAAGGATATTAAAAATAACTCACTACAGCTAATTACTGGGTACAATGTAAAATTTAGACACTTTTCTTTGTAATAAATATTACCTATCAATCTCAATGGTTTATTTTAAAAAAATTAAAATTAAATCATTCCTTCTGAACATTTCTTATTTTGTTTTCAATTTAAATATCCAAATGCTATATTATATATATATATATATATATATATATATATATATATATATATAA
>JAOUZG010020842.1:3500368-3518469 GCA_026289955.1 Argiope argentata
GTCCTCAAATAAAATCCATTCAATCCGAACTCGCTACGCTAAAAACGCAACAATATATATATATATATATATATATATCATTAACCATAATATTTTGAAGCTCGTCACATTAACGGTGAAGAGCTTCAAAATATCTAGATATATAATCAGAAAATTCCAGTAATGTATTGTGATTGAGGAAAAGCGTTCGAGAATGCCTCTGTGCTTTCCGCTTCTATATTAGCTACTACATATGGATTTCGCCGGTATAACACTTTACAAAGATGCACTTGCGGTTCAGTTGTTTTCGTACTTGTTAATGAATTTATTTTGAATATATATCAATTTTTTTTATACTATTAATATATTTTTAGACTAAAGCGATTCGAATGCGTTTTCTACTTTCATGGATAAAATGACATTTTAAACGGTTAGCCAATCTTAAAACTTAACTGTAGTTCAGTCAGTTTTTAAAAATAACAAGTATGTAATTTTTTAGAACTGGATAAGAAGGGAAGCAACTTGTATGAACCACTTTGGTCAAGTATGAAAATTTAAAAAGTGTGACATCTTGAAAATTAATTGTAGGGCCATCGCATTAACATAATCTGATTTTCTACCAATTTTGGACACGTCCGTCTGATAGTAAGGTAAAAAAAAAGAATCAACACTTTTTGGGATACTATGCTTCTACTACATGCATTAATGTCTTGACTTACGTCACAGAATAACAAACGAAACGATGCATATAACTTTTTTTGAATAGCTAAAATTACTTTAGTGCAGAAGCATTTAGTTTTAGATGGAAAACTGCTTTGTTCCTTCAGTTATAGACCTTTTTCAGTTAAAAATTTTCTTACGAATAAATTCCTCTTATTTTCTTTTCAGTACATTGCCAAGCGAAAAAGCTTTAGCATTCTTTGTAAGGCAATGTGATACGCATGGTGTAAAAATTCAGATTTTTAAGTTAATACGCATTTAGTTCTACACAGATTAAATTTCTTAAAACCACTACGTGCTTTGAAATAATTGATAACCCACTCATTTAATAAAATAATTTCGTTTTGCCATTCCTTTGCATCGTCTTCGGATGCATCAAATAATTATATCATGTATTAGAATTATTTTTCTGTTTCAATCCTTATAAGATCTAAAAGGCTGTATTTTCCCGCAGACGTTACATTTGCTTTAATATCTCCTGTTCATTCCAAGTGACACTTTAATAGAAATATCGTAATTTGATACCAGAATGAAAATCATCATTGTACATGAAATATTTAAACAATTAAGACATGTTACTTATAACTTAATAATGCAAAACGAAAGTTCTCATAGATTATAATCCCCTTTAGTTAGTTTTAGTTTAGTTATATTAACGTCCCGTTGTAGAGTAACACTAAGGCTATTTAGGAATGGATCTCGAAATTTTGAACCGGAATCAGATGACGAGGATGACACCTGAGCTGGCATCTTTTTCCCACAACACACCAGAGGGATAACTCTCTATCGGAGGAAATTCCTAAAAAACAGAATGCGAAGCTTTGGGTAATGCGGCTAGTTCTTGCTTCTTTGATGTGGGGTTGATTGCCTTCATATCAGATGGGAAGAGAGCTCGTACAGGAGGGGTTGCATAGTGGCTGGTTTTGGCCATTATGACTCAACCATAGTTCTTAGCGCGACGATGCTGGCCATTCAGTGTACTCCAGACACTTACGGCAGGTCGAGAATGGCTCTTTCGAGGTTATATATCATAACTGTGGTTGCTGTTTTTAATGGCATTTGTCATGGATAAGCTCGTTGGCACAGTCAGATATTTTAAGCCGAGAGTGCGTCTCTTGTTTGAATTAGCGCCATCTAGGGCCAAGAGTGCAACTTAGCTACTCACGCATCACGTTCGCTTGCACAGCTCTTTTATTATAGGGAGACACATTCACAAATCTCACAGATAGAACAGATGAAGAACAACCATTCCCAAACCGGGACTCGAACTCAAGATTCCCAGATCATGGAGAAGACGCGCTACCTCTGTGCCAGGACGTCGGCATCATAACTAGAAAGGGTAGAAATCTTTGACTCCATAATTGAGTTTTTAAGAATATTATAATAACTACCAGTAGAAATTTGCATTTACAGAATCTGATCTGTGAAAGTCTTCTGTCTTGTCGAATCAAGATTTAAAATGTTTTCAATGTAAGGAAGCCTCCGTTCATTAAACCGTGCACACAAAATTTGAAGAACAACAAAGTGGATTCAATATCTCTATAAATAAATAAAAAATGACCAACACGAAACTTCGTTATTGAGCCATTTTCATTCCCCCTTCTTCCATACAACAAATTGATATCCTTTACGGATAAAAAAAATCAAGATCATTTACAATTTTTTGAAACTAAGAAACACGAATGTTTGCAGTTTGATACTATTTAAGTTCACCTCAGTGAATTCCAAATTTAGTAGCGAAACTACAGCAGCAATTAAAAACGGGTCATTGCAAATTTGACTGATTTCTATCAGTTCCACTTAGAAGAATGTATTGTTAATGTTTCAAGAATTTAAAGGAAGTGATTCTTAAAGATATATATTTTAAAGGAATAATCTTGCATTATATATATATGTGTGCATGTGAGCAAAGATATCGCTAAATTTAAATTAAATCCTAATTTCTATCTTAATTTAACCTGTATTAATTCAATTCTAAAATGTTCTCTTATTTGTTGATTCAATCTTGACTTTTTTTTAATTTAATTAATGGTTGCTGAATCTGCAAAATGCGAGGATTTCGGTATTTTTCAAGCGAAAGTGAAGAATGCGAATTCAATTCTTACGAAAATCAATCATTGTTTTGATCAATTTTTTTATATTAATTGTAATTATTTAATAAAAAGTAACTAAAATAAAAAATTTCTTTGTTGACCAAAGTAGGAATTGACTTTTTATGTTACTTGTTCCTGGAATAATTTTACATAAGAATATAACACTTTTTTAAACTCTTATTTCAAAAACTAACAAAAAGAAAGAATTCATTTCATTTTATTTTTATATACAGTATTCAATAAAAAAGTAAAAAAAGTAGGAAGATCTTGATAAAACAAATGCATGCGATACACTATCCACAAATACATTCAATTTACAAATTACATATTACGAAGGATTATCACAGAAAATCATGCAGAAGTTCTATTACCACACATATCGGAAGTTCATATCATATTATAAAGCTGTTTTAACAGTAGGTGAGCATTCAGTCCAATTCAACACTTTTTTTTTCTGAAAATGGCACAGTTAAACATGCTTTGCAAAAACGTCACAAAAAATTTTGATTGACTGAAAATGTATCAAAAGTTCATATGATTTTGACTAAAATGATATAATGAAAAGGAATGATCATTTATTGCAAAATTTCTAAAAGTTACATCATAGCAATATTTTTCATATCTCCCCGATTAAAAATGCATATAATATTATTACAAAACAAACACATGCATACTAATCATAAATAAAATCAAACACAGGTTAAAATGAATGGATATAAAAATTGATCAAGCTATCTAAAAAAAAAAAAATGTTTGGACAAAATAAACTTTTGTCAAAAAGGGGACAAGAACGATTTCACACGCATTTTACCTAGGAAATGTGCTTCTTTGATTTTTTTAACAAAAGAAATCACTTGCGCTTCTTTCAAAAATCAAAATTGAAGGTTTAATCTTTCACGTCCATTTAAAGAAGTATTCATTAAAGAAAGCAAGATTCTGAATTTAATGTTGACCTTAGTGATTGAATTTAAGAATATTATATCGAAAATACTCATGATGCAGAAAAATCTATTCCATTACGAATACACAATTAAATAGCAATTTAAACTGCAAGAAATACAGCAATGAGAATTGACGCTGGTATAAAGATTTATTCGCTTAGCGAAGGTGCTGTAAGATGGAAGATAATGAGAACACTTCTGGAAAAACGACGACCGTTCGTGCGAAATCGATCTCATACATAAGCGTTTATTAGTGATTATTTCATTGAGGCAGACAGGTTAGAAAAAAATGGCATCACTGGTTAAGTGAAGGTTAGCTGAGAACGGGCTTCAGTCGAATCACATCCAAATGTTGCAGCACACGCATCTCACCTGGAACAACAGGCGGCGGAGTGGTCGGTTCCAGATCCTTCGTTCGGGACAGACTAGACTGACGTTCAGGAACTTCGCCCAGAAGACTGTTCAGGAGCTTTTCCAATCCTGTCTCATCCAAGACGTCCAGGTTCTCTTTGGATTCATAGTTTTGTTCTGGAAGGCAGGATTTGGGAGTTTCAGATTTACCGCTCGACTGCGTTGCACTGACGGCGGAACTGAGGCTGGGATACTGTTTGCAGTCCAAAACCGAATTTGAAGAGATTTCTGAATTCGAATGAAGAATGTTCGCATCCATGGAAACTCGAATATGTCGAATCTCATCTCTCTTCGGATTTAGAGACTTTTCATCGGATTTATTGGAGGGACTGGATTGGTTGAAATTTGTATCACGTTTTGATCCGAAATTCGTTGTTGAATCGGGCAAAATACGATCATAGCATTTTTGAACGGGCTGATCTGCTGGCATTGTTTTAACAGTGCTATCGCTTGTTTTTTTGTCGTCTGAATCCAAATGGGCGGTAGACATCAGGTAGGATATATTTTCGGAAAGTGAACGCACTGCTTTCTGCCGCTTTTTGTCGGGAGGTTCGATAGAGCTAGAGGTGCCGTTTTCACAAACACGAGGACTATGGTTTTTGGTGCTCTGATAGCGACTGTTTTTACAAAGATTTTCATAAAATTCCTTATGGAGGCTGACTTGCGGCGAGGGTTTATTTGAACGTTTGGGGCTGTCGAACCGGTTGGCCGGAAGAGAAAGTTTTGGTTGCTGATGTCGATTATCCTTCGTATCTTTTAGAAGTTTTTGTTCGAGATCCAGTTGTTGTGTCAAATCGTTAAATAGTTCATCAATGGAACATTGGTTTATTTCTGAATTTTTATCATTCGTGACAGGTAATACGTGCTTTAAAGGAGAAGATACAATTGGTTTGTGACAATTAAAATTCCTACTTGAGCCCAGGCCTGTTTCGCAAACAGATGATCGTCGTGGAAAGCGAGAATCATTTATTCCGAAAATATCTTTATTCTTTGGCTTTGGAAACTTAACTTCATCATCACTTAAAGAGATATTCGATATGCTGTTCCTGTCGGAAAGATTATCACTGCTCATTTTTAAACTCCGATACACATTCTCCAATTCTTCCATAGCGCTATCTAAATTAGCAGCAGCAGACAGTTTTTCAGTATTTTCATTTTTGGGGGTACTTTCTCCGTTAGTTATATTTTCTCGAGTTAGATGAATTAATTTTAGTTGTTGATCTTTACCTGCCTTTAGGGTCAAATCATTGGCTGCTGCATTAGTATCTAATCTGAGTTTGCTAGTCGAATACCTGACAGGAAGAGAGGACACATCTTTCGGATTCACCAAACTGAAAGCCTCCAACTTAGAAATGTCAGATGCACTCGAAAGCATCTGTTTGCTCTCTGATTTGCAGGAACACGACAATTTGCTATCAGGAAACAAATGGCAAAGACAAGTTTCAGTTTTACTAGGTGGTGTTCTCCATTTGCCGCATAAGGGAAGATTCGATTTTTTTCTGCTTTCGAGACTGTTGAACATATATTCCTTCCTCTGTTCGTTTTCCTGCCACTTACTTTTCCACATTTTATTTCTACCATCGTCTTCAGATGGAAAGCCCGGAGTTTCAGTGCCTGAAAAATAACCTTTATTATCAGTTTTCTTGATTTGCAACGCAGAGGAAAATTTTTTATTGGCAGCTAGATTTGAAGTAGTCGAAGAAACCGAGTTACCTATAGAGCATAATTCATCTAAGATATTATTGTCAATGAAATCGAAATTACCACAGGTTTTTCTTCTTGAACTGAACAATTCTTTTATTTTTTGTTTTTCAGAAGTATTATTTGGCGAGTCCGTGAATTTTGCCTCTCCAGAAGGCAAGTCTATTTTAGAATCAAACTTTTCAAATATTTGAGAGTAAGACAATGCAGGGACGTTGGATAAAAATACTTTCTTGCGTTCCAGACTGTTCTCCTGATTCAGAATCAGTGAGTTCTGGTGCTGTATGAGAGCCTTATTAATGAAAGTCATTGATTTAGGAGATCGCGGAGGCGGAGTAGGAGCTTGGGCAGATCTTGGAATGGGTGATGAACGCATAGCAAGATCAAAGTTCGATGTTCTAATTTCTGACTTAGTATTAGACAGTTCATTGGGTTTTTCCAATGGGCGTCTCAGTTCCGTAGAAACAGGACTCGAATTTTCATGGTTCTGCATTTTCTGAATTCCGAATCTCTCATGGAAATCAGAACCGCTTCTACGTTTCCTTTCTTCGTCCTCGATGTGGCGGATCCGGGCTTGCACGAAATGCATGGCGTTTTCCTTGCTAGGGAAATCGCTGAAATAATTCTTCTTAAGCATATCTGGAAAATTCGGTGATGGGCAGAAATCTGTCTTGATATCCAGATTGTTGTTGGAGAACTGAGTTCTGGAAGATTTTTCCAAATCTAATCGAATACCATCTCCTTCAGGATTTATGGAGAGACTCAAATTCTGCTTCCGTTGAACCTTTTTGATGGAAAACTCATCCTGTGATCTTCTGCGAAGTCTTTTCTCACGAAGGTAGGACCTTGACTTGACATCACGAACGGATCTGTGGATCACACCGTCGCTGTTATAACGGGCTATGGCTGAATGAGATTCAGCCTCCTCTTCTGAAGAGGAGGTGTTCCCGTACTTTTCTCTCGCTGCTTCGACGCGGGCTTTGAGGGCGATCATTCTCTCCTTGCGACTAAGGCTGTCACTGGAGCTGCGCGAGGATCTTTCCATGCTGTCACTGCTGCAAACAGTCAACCTCAAAGGGTCCATTGAGCTGCGCTGGTCTTTTCGGTTCTCAGAGGTTTTATGATTCGAGTTTATTCCCAGTTTTGTTCGGGACAGATTGGCTTCCCAGTCGATAGCATTTTGATGCGTATGACTGGAAAATGCCGTCGTTTTACTTTCGGATTTAATCGTGGTGGCAGATTCGTATGTTGAAGTTTCTTGTTTGGACGGTTTCAATGTGCTTTCCTTCTCTGATTTGGTGGTACCCTCCTTCCCACAGTTGGAGGCTTCTTCCTTTCTGGGCTTCGGAGCTGTTTCTTTTCTGGTGAGGACGGGACTGCTCTTTTTGTACTCGAGCGACGAGCAAGATGTATCGGAACTGAGTGAAGTCTCTCTGCACTTCGCACCAGAGGAAGGGATGGGCAGGCAGAACAGGTGGCTTGGACGATCGCACTTCTCTTTGCGAGGGGCGAATATCCGACTTTTTCTCCGGACTCTTTCTTTCTGCTCAAGTGCGGCGAAGATGAGCTTGTGATCGATGCCTTCACCACCAGCCCTCGCGTAAGAGGGGAGGCTGAGACTTTTCTGGACAGGTACGACCGCGCACTTACGATGAGGACCGCTCAGGGTGGCAGCCTCCATCACCATGCCACAAACATCGCTCGATCAGTTGCCAACCTTCGGGAAGAAAGAAAAACCTTTAGTGAATTTCATCATATATATTACACACACACACAATGAATTGTAACATGTGTATAAAGATTTTATGACATTTAAACAGATTTTTAACATTTGGATTGCAAATATTCCTCCAGGTGTATTGATACGAGTATAAATGAAAAAATAATTATTTGAATTTTAAATTAATGCAAGAAGGTTTTTTTTCGTCCGATATGCTACAAAATTAGTGCAGTTACATTTTTAATAAAAAAAAAGAAAGAAAAAAAATGAGATCTACGATCACAAATTTCAAGTTATCATGTGAAAACATTATTATTTTTTAAGTCATTATTTCCCACTTAACTGAAAAACCAGTTTAAACCGGTTTGAAACAATCACGAGACTTCTCTATCGTTCTCTATCCCTTTTTCTCTAAATAATGATTTTTTTTTTTTAATATTTTCATTTTCAATTTTTCTAGCTGGCAAACAAAGTTTTGGAACTCGACCGATTTTGAGATGGAATAACAACTGTGATGGCATAATTCTACGTCGACTTTTTAAAAACACATCTGCTATCAGAGAAGCATACGCAATAATAATGAAATACTGATAAAAGCAGGTAATAAAATATATACAATTAAAAGACGTCGAATATTTCCATTTTGCTCATTGCCTACGCGATTTCGAGATTCAATTATTCGCTGCCTTCAATTATTCAAAAACCTCCGAACGAAAACAACATCATGTTCTCACATGATAATAAAAATTGGAAGAAAAAATATTTATAAGCGAGCGCTGTGCTTCAAGAAAGGATTAAGAGCAAATTTGATAACTTCAGTTCTGCGTATTGGCATATTTTGAGTTATGCTTTATACATTAGGCAGTTACAGAAAGAATGCTTTCCATGGTAATAAAATTATCAAGTTACATCATTTAAAGAATAAAACTATCAGGAATCGCGAGTCAATTTTCTCGAAGTAAGATGATATACTAAGTGAATGCAAAATGTTTTTCTTTAATAAGCAAGAGGAAGAGCAGTTCTTTCTTCATCTGACAACAGAACTGCCTCATTATTTTAGATCTACTTTAAGTACGCATTGATTTAGGAACTCATCAAGAAACACAAGTATTTTATCCGCCGAGTAACCTCAATACAAATCATCATCACCATAACTTATCATCTCAAACTTGTTTGAGTGGATTAAGCAGGAATCCAAAGGTCGATCAAAATTTTCATGCGATTCGACTTTAATAATCTACATGATGCATAAAGAGATCATTATCTCTTTATTGCAGGAAATTAATTAGGTTATTTGGCCGCTCTAAGACGGGTTTTCAATATTGATACGGTGTTAATAAATATTCTAAACTTGAGCCCAATGCAACTGATTGGTTAAACAATAATATTAAAAATGGATCTCTAAGAAAAGAAAAAAAATCTCTTTACAAACGAAAATTTAAAAATGATGCTTTTATAAAACTTATTTTAAATAAGTAACATAAAAAAATTAAGTCAATTCCTACTTAGATCAACAATTTTTTCTTAGATTTTAGTTACTTTTATTAAATAATTACAATTCATGCAAATAATTGATATTCTGTTAAAAAATAAACAGAATGGCCAAAACAAAATCAAGTTCGTATCCGTTGAAAACAAACCAGAGCACACTCAATTAGCGTGGAATTTCCCACGCCAAATGGGATAACACAATACAAATTAGAAATTTTCAATTTTCTTTATTCTTTATTGTTTTAATTCGAAAATACTTCAAACTGAATCTGAAAAATCGATTAATTAACAATGTTTAATTTTAAATGCATCAAACATTATAAAAATAAACAGAATCGTTTCAAATAATCGGTAGAAAATATGTTGAGACTAACTTTATTGGCGTGAGGAAAAAACAAATTTAATTCGTTACTTATTTGGAGGAGGGGGGAATGAAGATTTTTGGATAGAAAGTTAGTTTTTAATTAATTAATAAAAAGATAATGAATTAATATTTAAAAGAAAATGTACTAACGTTAAATACCACCCACTATAAGTTTTTAAAAATTTACTTGAACTTGAATATACAGTATATAAGGATTATTGTATATGTATATAGGGAGAGTGTGAGCTAATAGTAGGATTGAAAAAAGCAAAATGGGAAATTTATGAAACGGAAGAAATTTTATATTTTTCTTTTTAAAAATTACTTCAATAGTACATCTGAAGGAATATAATGCAAGATGATATTTTCATTACACAGTGTTTTATTCATAAAATTTGGCAAAACCGTGAAAAATTTGTAAAATATTAGTCAAACAAAATTCGAAAATTTTAATAGATAAAAAAAATCACGCAGATTATTAAAGACAGATTTTATTCTCTTCCATAACAAAAAATATTATTACGACTGTAGCATAGTTGTTCTGTAAACATCATAATCTAAATCTGTTAACAGGCATTCAGCAGACGATTCCTTTTCGGACACTTTACAGCTGCTACTATTTTCATTTCAATTAAAATATTATTAAAAGTTAAAAGCAAGCGATTTCTTTGATAAACATATTTTTTTATTAATATTATTCCGTTTATTTTTTGTATATTAGCTGATGATCAATTGTAAACCTTTTGGAATCTGACAATGTTTGTAATATATGCTGTTCAGTGAAAAGAATAAACAAATCGATGTAATTCTAAAATACTCGGAGTATTATTTTAATTTAAGACGCTCTGCAA
Source organism: Argiope argentata (assembly GCA_026289955.1). Taxonomy (NCBI): domain Eukaryota; kingdom Metazoa; phylum Arthropoda; class Arachnida; order Araneae; family Araneidae; genus Argiope; species Argiope argentata. Next base: position 3,510,640 of record JAOUZG010020842.1, read on the forward strand.
CCTGTAGTTTGAAACTTAAAAAAACAGGTACATTTCTAGAAAACATGCAAAAATAATCATAGCACGGTGCGAATAAAAGGCATCACATAATTCTAGAATACACAATTCCTCAAACTGTGCGATGAAGGATGACAAATGTATGCACACAAGAGTTCCTTCATTGTTCTTATTGCAGTAAGTTTACAGTCAATTCTTTAATTTCTTAAAGCATACAGAACAATAAAGTACATTTCTATACTCCACAAATATCATTTTCTTTAAAAATTCAGGTATTTCAGGTTTAAAAAAAAAGTGCTCAAAGGGTTTTTATTAAGTTTAAAAATTTTAGCCCAATTGCCTAATTTAGAAGAACATACCTTTCAAAATCATATTTTAGCATACTTGTTGGCAATAATTTTTACTAGTATTGAAACTATCGGAATAGGATCCACAACTTCTCTATGTAATGTTTTCGGATTTCTTTCTAAAAGATTTTTAAAGCTTCTAAAACACTATCAAGTCTAAATCTTTTTTTTTTTTTCGATTTCTGCTATTAGTTTCCACTCTCTCTATAAACTCTTATATATCTTGTTCAAATTTTCAATCGTTAATAAAATACTTTTTAATCATCCACTCTAGTTCAAACACAATTTTTTAAATTTGTAGTGGATGACACTCGATGTCAAAACAGTTTTTTCAAATATTAATTCATTGATTAAATTAAATCAATTTCTAATACTTTAAATAGAGTTTTAGCAGTTTGTAATGAAAATTGAGATTGACAGGCAGCAGCTCGATCGGTAAAATGCGAGGATTTCGGTATTTTTCGCGTGAAGGTGATGAATGCGAGTTCCATTCTTGCGAAAATCAATCATTTTTTTGATAAATTTTTTATATTAAATATAATTATTTTGTAAAATAATATTTAATATAAATGTAATTATTTAAAGTAAATTTGTTGACCTAAGCAAGAATTTATTTAATTTTTGTTTTATATTACTTGTTCCAGATTATATCATGCTCTGAAGATTTCACAAAACCCCGAAAGTTTTCCCTCATAGCATAAGGTTCATGCATTTCCTTTTAAAATGAATGCATGATGCACAAAAGCATTCCTAACCTTTCACTCAGCGGAGGAGAGGGAACGGGAGCAAGAATACTATAAAGATCGTCTGGATTCTAGGCAAATCGTCTGCAACTTTTAGGTCGCGATCCCTGACCCTGCACATGTCGAGTGTCAACCCATAAGAGAAGTTCTATTTTTCAATCCCCTCCCCCCTCCCCCATCGGATGTTGTGTCGAGTTGCAAAGAGCAGCTGCCACGCTCTGTCATTCGGCAGAGCAGCCTCGCTGAAACACATCGCCGGCCGGGCCAATCATCAAGTCATCCCCAATTTATATTGACGTCACAATTTCCATTGCAATCGGTTCACTATATCATTTTTTACGCACTCATTCATTTTATTGAATTATTTGAAAAATTATTAAACGGGAAGCTGGTTTGGAATGTCAAGAATTCATTCGAGAGCATTGATAACAATTTTAAGAAGCGAAACTCATAAATTAATTCAGAAGTACTAAACAGTTTTTTTCTCAATCACAAGTAGGTATATTGTTCAGATTTGATACGTAGAATAGTAAAATATTTGATTGAACGCTAAGACATTTATGAAGCCTTTTGTTTTCTTTATAATATACTAGTTCTTACCAGCGACTTCATACGCGTGGAAATTTTGATGTGTATATGTGAGAAGTGACAGTTTAAAATGTTATCGAAACCGTTTGCATGCTTAAATTTTCAACGTCAATTGGAGCAACGCAAAGACGTGAATTTTAAGCGCCAGCTGGGGTAACGCAATGCAGATTAGAAAATTTTTGTTTTATTTTCATTCAAAAGCACTTCTGAAAGGAATCAAAAGATCTATTAATTAACAACGTTTAATTTTAAATTCATCATACACTAAAAAATAAACAGAATCGTTTGAAATGACCGTTACGTCTAACATCATTAGCGTGGGGGGGGGGAATGTTATGTTATTAAAACCATAAGGGTACTTTTCCGTTTGTCGGGCGCAAACGAGCAATCGCCAAAGAAATTTGAGAAAATTTGGCGGAATTCTAAATTATTTGCTAACGGAAACATACCACTATAAGTATATATAAAAAATATGTAGCTACCACAAATACAATTTAATTACAAAAACACACAGTGGAGCAGTTTTAATATATAGTCATTTTTGCAAAAAAAAAAGAAGTTTGCCACCAAATTTTAGCGAAATGGCATTTACAGTCACAAGATTTCGATGCCCGTTGCAGTAAATTACTGGAAAATAGAAAAAAATATCAATAAATACAATAACATGGAATATACTCAAAAATTTTAATCGAAAATGATGAAAATAGGCAAAAGAAATAAGTACAGTAAGAAAAAAAATGAAGAGAAATGAATAGGAAATAACGAATTATATTAGCACAAGAACAGCGTAAGAAAAAAATTTAACTAACATTCCTTTAGAATAGTAAGATAATATTAAAAGAACACCGGAAATAGAAAAATAAAAACAAACGATTCAAAAAGCTCAGGCAGATGTTTTCAGATTTTTTTTTATTTTTGGGCGGAAAAGTTAGTTTTTAATTAATAAAAAATTAACCACTCTATTAACCGGAATAAAAATTAGCCTATGTTCTTCTGTAGACTATAATCTATCTGTGTGCTGAATTTCATCCAATTTCCTTCAGCCGTTCTGGCGTGATTGAACCCCATCATCCATCCATCCAAACTTTCACATTTATAATAGTAGTATAGATATAGATATAGATATACAAAATGTTTTTTAATCAGATAAGAAACTCGGGTAGAAGCAAGCGACTGGAATGAATTATTTTAGCAATTACACAACTTACGAGTATATGATTTAGCAAGATGTTCGTTTCAGCTAATAAAGCATTCAACACGTTAGGAGCTTAAAATACGATTTGAGGCAACAGAAATTGTATCATTTCATACATATACTATATCATGACATTTCCAATCATAATTTAGCAATAATAGTTGCAAAACAATATTCTATAGCACACTTTCAGAAATATTTAAACTGTTCCAAAGGTAAAAATATGAAATATCGTAGACAAAACACATCATTTCGAGGTTGGATTTCCTTCTTTTAGGTGTAATGAGATTTGAATCGCCGTTTAAAATCAGACGTAAGCAAAGAAATCCATCACATATGCATACCAAAGCACTTGCTACTTGCACATGCGCAGTTAGATGCTTTCGCGCATGCGTGAATAAGTTAAATTCGCAGTTATAAAACTCCGCTTTTTATTTTGATATGATTTTGTTGAAATCGAAAGTTTTAAAATTTGCTTAATAAAGCTCTTTATTAACCCTTTGCCTTCGAACGGTGCCTCTCACTCACCATTCAATGCAGTGCATCATTTTGACGTTTTATGATTTTATTTTTCAATTTTGATTGTTCAAAATACCTAAAAAGTGGCAAGACGATATCACTTTTCGGGTTCATTGAACTTAAAAAATAATAATAAATGCGTTTATTTTTTGGAGAAACAAACGAGTCCTTGCGTTGAGTGAATAATTATGCATCGAATTATTTTCCCGAGTGCAAAGGGTTAGTAAATAATCTACCACATTTAGACAGACTGACCCTCAGAATGAAAAAAAAAACCATATTTTTTTCTTCAAATAATGGAGATTACAAAATTTGAATTACAATTATGGAAAAATTATATCCCCCAAAAGATAATTTCATATAATTTTAGAACAAAAATATCAATAAAAAAACTTTTTTTCTCATATTTAAGACACTACATAGCCTTACTATTTAGAAAATGCAAATTCGTACATACAGTTAAATAATAATAATAATAAAATGCCGTTATTTGCTTTATAAATACATTCATCGTCCTCATTGCAAGACGTGTTTTTTCCCTCCCATAACATACCCCTTACCTTTTCCAAACGATATTGAATCGTGTGAGTCTAGCCGAAGAAAACACGCACCTTATCAGACCTCCCTCACAAAACTGACAAAGGGAAACAGCGATGTCTGTTCCAGATCACATCGATGCCTGTATATTGCAGATGGGTTGATTTGAAAGGGAAACAATAGGATACAAATCGGAATGTAATTATTCAGGAGTTTTTATTTTTTATTTTTATTTTTTATTTATCATGTCAGAACATGGTGTTGTTTTTGGGATGAGGTTTTGGCATCAACAAAAATCCATAATCGAAAAATAAAACTTTTACTATCTGCACAAGCATCTCAAAAAATCAGCTTTTAAAAACCCGTTGCCTTTGCATTTATAAAAGGTCTGATTTTTTAAAAAATAAGTTAATGACTGCAGCCAATAAAACCTAAAAAAATGTCATTTAGAGCACGTGATTATATGAAATGAAATAAATAGAAAATGGGATTTTTTTTTGAAACAATAAATGTGAGACAAAGTTTTTTTTGGATCGTTTGCAATACTAAGGTGACTCATTCGATGAAACAATGAAATGAATAAAAATATAATTTAACTCGCACGAGCACGTGGTGCTCGGCCGTTCAAGAAATGACATGATACATTGAAATATGCATAGCAGATTTCATTTTAAACTTTTTTATTTTATTAATGCTCTCTAGGAAATGTCATACTATGAATATTTAGACGCATATCGCACGATATATCAAATGAGAACAAAAACTTTCCATTCTTTAGACAATATCTGATTCTATCAATAAATATTAAAATTTTGGTATCGACATCCATTAGCAAGGTTCATTAAAAAAGTATTTTTCCACAGCAAAAGTACATTACAGTTTTTGTCTTTTCTCTTTGAATATTTGAACCCTCCTGCAAACTATGTCCTGTCGTAAAATTGAATGCTAACATGAAACGGAAACATAAGAGTGAAAACCTGCAGAAATAGTTGCCTCTACATGAATGTTTACTTTTTATTGTTAAATTTTGTAACACCACACGTGACGCAACACGCGGTCATAAAAAAATCAGCGGCCAATTTTACGGCATTACTCGCTGATACTTCGCCATAAATCTTGCGTTTTATTGTGTTACTAGTCAATGGTCTATAAAATCAAAGTGGAGAAAGTTCAGCTTCAGCGTAATCCGGACAACAGGTTATTCAAGGAAGAATTTTTAGAAAAATTCACATCGGATTATTTAGCTGTGTGAAAAATTAGATAGCAGGAAAGGTTTGTTTGCAAGAACAAGCGCTGAATCGGGAAAAAACAGGCACCAATTAAGTTGAGGAGGAAAACGAATCAAAAAAGGGAACCCGATGGACAAAAGCAGTGATTGAAATGAGAGAAGCAAGAGGCACGCTTTCAGAGAGAAGAGAAACTCTATCAGGAGGTCAATCGAATGCCGAAGAGAAAAACTGAACTGGAACTCACAAAGACGGCGTTTCTTTTGAAAACATTTTTTAAAAATAAAAATAAAATAATTTAATTATTTTAATCATCTTTTTGGAATCCGAAATAAGCACTTAGAAACTATATAAAACGATTGCAGAAATAAAAAGTTTTAAAAATAGAATAAACTGAGAAAAAGAAATTTATGTAAAGACAGCCTTACAAAAAAAATAGCTGCAGATTAAGATCTTAAATTAATAAAATAAGCAAATTAAAAAAAAGAGTCAATAAACACAAATTTCTGAACAACGTTCCGTAAAATTTGTTTATGTATTTCTTTTTCGATTATTGGTTGTTAAATGTTTTTTTTAAAAAAAGATGTACACGAGCAACATAAAATAACAATTAATTTTAAAGGGAGACGAAAAATTCGTCACGTCTTAACTATTTTCACCATCATACATTCTAAAATTCTTTGGAATTTCCAAACTATTCGTGAAACGAAGGAATAAAATTTAAAATTTAGGAGGAAAATTATAATTAAGATTTTAAAAACTCACATTTTTATTAATGCAAAAATAAGTCGCTGATAGCATTAAGAGCTTTAGATTTGTCCACAAAATCTTCGGCATTTATTCAGAAATTTTATCAGAGATCAACATCACTTTTTGAAGTTTTTCCTAATGCATGAATTCAGAATCCATCCATTTTGACATGTCGATTGCTAATTTTTGATGAAATAAACAAACATGTAAACTGGCACGACAGAATGCGCTTCCGATTTTCAATCAACGGAAGCGATCCCCGTTCACCCCCCCGAGCTCTCTCGCAACTGTGTTCTACTCGAGGAGAATACGAGCGAATGTCTTGCAGGGCATATTCACTAAAAGCTACGAAATATTAATATTTGATGTGAATTTAAAATTTTTACTGAATGCATCACATAATCCTCGGCTGTTTTTTCCCTCCCAATTAACCCCTTACATGGGGTTAAACAATACACAAAAATCGATTTTTTATTCACAGCCGATTTGAAACAAAAATTTGACTCAGTACTACATTTGTGGTTTCAAAATCACATACAGAATTGAATTTATTAAAGTCTTTATGTTTTTCAGTTATCGCAATACGCGTTTCTGAAAAAACCGATGCCAGCCAGTCCATGCTTTGTTGGATTTGTCTGAAAATTTGATACATCTGCACTATATGTTTTAAACCTGAGTACTGAATTTTATGCACCCGGCTCTCTTCGTTTTTGTAGCGATCATGTTAATCAATAATCGAACATTTGGGTAGACAGACAGAGAGGCAAACATTTTCCAAAAATGTATTTTTTGAACAGAGAGAGGTCTAAAAGACAGAGAATCAAGTTCAATTTTTTGACAGTACTTCCTCCATGCGAGTAAATAAAAAATACATATAAAAGTTTTTTTTAAAAATCGTATACTTGAAATTAACAAGTAATATGAGCAAAAAATTTAATCAAATTCCTACTAAGATCAACAAAGAATTTTTTTTTATTTTAGTTATTTTTTATTAAATAATTACAATTTTTTGTTGTTCTCGTGTTCCGCTTTACAACGGAAGGAGGGGCGCAGTAGCTTCTAAAGGTATGGACTCCTGAACACCCGAGAGCAGAAATTTGACTTCTAGCTCACACACGTCACAAACAATTTTTTCGAGGTAAACTGCATTCATTCATCCACAGATCGTTATTTAGATCTGGAACAGAGAACGATCACCTCTGCCCCAGTACCCCCAGTTGTATTACTCTAAACATGGGGGACTTTGTGACCACGACAGATTTAACTTCTATCACACACACACATGCAGAATTTTCGGGTGGTTGGTTCGAACTCGCAACCCAAGGGGGGCAAATCCAATATCATACAAACAGGTTATCCCGACCTTAAAATTACAATTACTATAAATAATTCGTCAAAAAATTATACTTAAGTTGAATTTTCGACTGTAATTAAGGATTAAATGCCACTTTAGACAACGCAAAAAGCGCAAATTTTCTACGCCAGTTGAGGTAATGCAATACAGATTAGAAATTTTTAATTTTCTTTATTCTGTATTATTTTAATTCAAAAGTACTTCAAAATGAATCCGAAAACTCGATTCACTAACAATGGTTGGTTTTAAATGCATCAACTATTACGAATATAAACGGAATTGTATGAAATAATTAGCCGAAAACATGTTAAGCCTCATTTCCTTGGCGTGGGGAAAAAACTAACTGAATTCTTTATTTATTTGGCGGTGGAGAAATGAAGATTTTTGGCGAGAAAGTTAGTTTCTGATTAATAAATAAAAAATTAATGAATTAATATTTGAAAAAAAAACTGTATTAAAATCGATTGTCATCCAATACAAATTAAAAAAAAAATTACTTGAACTTTAGTGGATGAATAAAAAGTATTTTATAAACGATTGAAAATTTTAACAAGATATATATATATATATATAT
>JAOUZG010020842.1:3518569-3541411 GCA_026289955.1 Argiope argentata
GAGAGAGAGAGAGAGAGAGAGAGAGAGAGAGAGAGAGAGAGAGCTGATAGTAGGAATTGAAAAAATATGTCGATATAAGAAGAAATTAAACTACAAACTAAAATCCGCTATTGCAAATTAAAACCACAAAGTTTTCGCTAAGTAAAAGTATTTAATTTATTAGTTTATTTTTTCTTCTTCTGTTAGGCACACATTGAGTTCAAACATTATTTCAGCCTTTCTTAACACAATTGAGCACTATTAAGTTTTTTTTTCTCTACAGTGCTGAAAGCAGAAAAAGTGTCCCCATTCTAGTATCCTAACAGGAATTTTACTCCGATTACAAAATTTACATAAGAAGGAGGATATTAAGAATTTACAAGACCGGCAGATACGTGGAAAATAATTCAAACGAACATTCTTTGGCCTTTTTTTTTATAAAGTTGAATCGTTCAGCCTTATAAAAATTATAAATAAAGAGACTAAATATTCAAATTTGATAGTAAATATTAATTTTTGAATTCTTTTTGGATTCAGTATACATATTAATTTAAATGCTTACGTATACTAACAGTGCTAAACTATTATTGACAATATTAAAATATTAAGGTGTCTAAAATATCCAAATACATTTTAATATTTTAGTATTTTCTTTTATCGCGTGACTTTATTCAATCTTCGTTTGATTAAATTCATTTAGGAACAATCAACCGTTTGCAACGCATCAGTTTTTGGAAGCAAAAAAAGCAAGGACAGAAAATTGTACCACTATTACAAAGCATAAAATAATTTATTTTTTCAGAATTATTAATGCACGCGGAGCTGAAGTCTCCCCAAACCGGATATTCTTTAGATATCAAAATTTTTTAAAAATAGAACCCTGTGCAAAAGAAATTAAAATAATTCTAAAGCCAGACGAAGGCATTCATTTCTTTGAAGCTGTCAACAAAAAGAAATTTGAATTTTGAGAATGACTCAACATGATACCAGAGGTAGCAGATTTTAGTTGTAATCGTAATAAATATTACAATAATAAATAGAATTAATTTTTAACCTTGATATTACGTCGGAATAAAGTCAATAAACCATTATTTAAAAGCTGCGATATTCTGAGTAGCATACATCATAATTATAAATAAAATTTCTCGCGGCTTTTCAAATAATGAATCTTAACAGCATAGATTATCCAAACATAATCAGTCGAAAGACAACCTTTCGTATTAAACCCTATATTTAGTCAACGTCTGGAAAAGCATTTGTTTTCTTTCATTGTTTTGAATGAGTGACTACTTTCTAGCTTTTGTCTCTAAAAATATTACAAAAAAAGTTCCACGCCTAACGTACGTGACTAATAGTAGGCGAGTACATTTGACTTTCACCTGGGAAAAAAGAACCAGTTTCGGAAGATTACACTGGATTTTGTGGTAGTCCCCTCCCCCCATTGAATGTTATGTCTAGTGCTTTAACCTGTTCTAATGCCGAAAAAATTCCCGGTAAAACTTCAATTTTGTATTTTATCTTCTAATTCTTTGCTGTGATGAAGCCCAATCATTTCCTATAAATAAACCATTTTTGAAGACAATTTAAAAAAAAAAATCAACCAACTCCTTTCTTGGTCTATTTGGATAATTTTGGATTCTCAAAAACAGGAGAGAAAAAAGTCTAAAAAATAAAAAATCGACAAACAAAACAACATTTCAACCCCCCCCCCCCCCTCTTCATAAATCAAAATATTTTGAACAATTGAAATTATCACATTTATCAATCATCCGGAAATTTAATTTTGGCGCATTTTTCAAATTTAAATTCACGTAAAAAGCCATTAATCGAGCACTCCTATGATCAAGTTTTTCTCGCCGTCAGCACAAAGAATGAAATCAAATGCACTCACGACAAGCCGCAATGCAATGAGACAAGAAGAAGAGTTGTTCACTTCTAACGGACTACATAGTTATTACATTCATCTAGTTCATTCTAATATAGGTTGAGATGTAGACATGATCAGGTCATTAATATATCATTTTATTTGTCCAATCATTACAAAAGGTTGGTTCGCTAATCAGAATGTTTATGAACATGAAATAAAGATACCCATTTAAGCCTTGTTATGCGAGCAGCCTTAACCTTCTCTGTTTGTTGTGCCGACGAAGCTATTGGAGTCAAGTCACATGCTATCGCATTTGCATGCAAGCGTAATTTTCAGCGTTATATTCAAATGGTTCTATTTTCTTATACTTCATACTCGACTTTGGTAGCGAAAGGCCCCGTTCCGAAACGCAATTTCAAAGAACTGCCAGTTTTTAGTTTAGTTTTAGTTATATTAACTTCCCGTTGTAAAACAACACTAGGGCTATTTTGGGACGGGCCTCGTCATTGTGAACCGTGGCCAGACGACGAAGGCGACATCAGGGCTGGCAGCAGCAGGGCCTCTCTCCACACCTCATGAGCGGGAGGATGTTTGGCCCTGACGGATTTAACATGCGCAAGAACCCTTTACAAGACGGCTCTTCGGATGCTGTCATCAAAAATAAGAGGATGTTGACAATAGTATTTTTTTCAAATCATTATAAAACAAAGCAACAATATTATAAACACTCTATTTAAATACCATTTACGGCTTAACTCTTTTGCACGAATATCATACGTGCATCGATTTATCGATTTTTGACAGTTGTAAGCTGAAAGTAAACCATTCGTAACGATTGCAATTCGATATTAAAATCACTTCGAACACATAGATGAGCGAAGCAGTCAATGGATCTTCCATTCGAATCAAAATAAGAAAACATTCCCAAAACAGAAGGTGTCATCTGATTAGATTGTAAAGAAAATAAAACTAATAGTTAAGTGGTTAAAACTATTAATTGCGCCCATTGGTCGAAAGAAATTTAGATTTTTAAGTTATTCCAGGTCTTCGGTTAAAAAGTAAAAGGATTATTTAGTAAACAAGTATTCGGATAAATATGATAGAAAAGAGCCGTCAAACAACACAACCGAAATGAATTGAAAATCACCATAGAAAGATCTGCTATCATAGGTAGAGACGATACGATCATTTCATCTCAAAATCGAGTCTTTACAAACAGACTAGGTTTTGACTCTGAAGCGAGATTTATTTTTGCGAAAACTAGAGTTCGGCATTTTTCTTTTTATCGCGTATGAGTTTTTTTCTTTCTTTTTGAACAAAGCGGAACAAATATCACATGCAATATTTATTATGCGTATGTATTTTTATTCATATACATTTGTGCTCGCGCTCCACGGACCAGATCGTTCGATTGTTTCGAGAACTTGGATCGTACTGAATAAAAGCGACTTTTAAAGACCAAAGTGATTTTTATTTCGAGACTTTAGAGTCTTTGATTATAAAAACATTTTTAATTTAACATTTGATTTTATTATAAAAACTAGCCGCCTTTGGCTACCAGTCGGTTCGCCAATATTAATGCCGACTAAAGGGTTAAATCAATTTTTTTTATATAAAAGTTGGTCTCGTATTAAGTTTTTCAGCAAAATATTTTTAAGCTTCAAAGCCTGTACTTCACTTATACTATTATGTAGGTTTTAAGCATTCCTATCTTTGAACTCCGCATCTCTCTCTGATTTTCTATCAGTGCAAGGAAAATTCAGTTTTAAATTAAAGTGGAAATGATGGAAGTGCACTTAATATAAAGACCTCTTTACTCAATCTAAGCACGCTATTAAATAAAACTAAGAACTGAAAACAGAGTAGTCCGACATTGAAGTTTATGTTCAATACAGAAATTGAAACATTATAATTTTTTTATAATTTATAAGATCTCAAGGAATTATTCAGTAAAAATTTCACAGATTAATCGAAACCTTCAGTTTTTAATTTTATTTTTAGATGTATATAAATGCTCTGAATAATAACATATTTTTAGGTTTATAAACATATATAAAAAAATTATGGTTTAAATTCCTTTGGTCTTATAGATTCATATTTGTAAAATATTCTTAATATTTCAACTTCTAAATAAATGAATAAGCATTTCTATCATCTTCAAATCTGGCTGATTTATTCAGTACTGAATATTGCAAGTTTAGAACAATCATCATTATCATAATCTAGACCAATTATTCTAGAGTAACTCTGATTGGCTTCTTTGATATTTTGATAAAGTGATCTAAAATCGCCAGTTTTTATCGAATAGTTATATTGAAATTTTCATAGATCGATCAGCTTTGATGATTGATTTAGTTGACTGGAATGCCACTTTTTTATTTAAGGACTTATTGCCTCAAGAATATTTTGTTAAATATAATTCACAGAGCAAATAATATATGAAAAAAATTAATTCATCAGCATTTTTTCCCTCTATCTACTAATTATATATTTCACTTAGACCATTTGTCAAGAGGTTTATGTCTCCCCCCAAAAAATTAAGAAATTAGATGCTCGGCTCCGATTACTGAAGATGCCTTGTAGATGTTAAGCCATATTCGCCTTAAATAAAACTGTTTAATTGGATTAGTAATATGTGTATAGTATGATAAGTAATATATGTATAGAAAAATATATGTATAGTATGATAAGTAATATATGTATAGTAATATAGTATGATATAAAATATCATAGGAAACGTTTCCATCCATTTATTTTCCAAAAATTTCATGTTTCATATTTGTTTCATTTTATACAGACACGTGCCGAAAATGACATTCTTATATGTTTAATTTGGAATGATAGTTGACTTATTTTTTCTCGTGAGAGAACATGATATTGTTTTGGTTAGAAAGTTTTGATGTCTCCGAAATATGCGGGTAAAAATAGTTTTATATGCTTTTACAAATTGTGCATTGTTAATTATTACGTATGCTTGTTTGAAAGAAGATGCGTTTTAAAATAGCTGACCTGCTTTTAGCAGTATAGCTTTAATATTGCGTATGCTTCGATGAAAGCAGTTGCGTTTTTATTTCGCATGATTCATTAAAATGCGAAGATAAATTACAACTACGAAGACGAATTCTTTGATTTGCACAAAATATCTTCTTCACATAAGTAAAAGTAATAATTCAAAACATGTCTTATTGTTCTAAAAATTTAAAAAAAAAGAATGGAAAAATATTTTACTACTAATTATCAATTGCTTTTTGTTCGTCGTTTCTTTGAAATGACGTCATTTTCAAAGTTCGTTTAAGATTTCTTGCTTTTAAATAATTAATCTCGCTCGCAGAAAATTATCGTTTGGAGATTTTCTAAAAATTCTTTTTCAGTTTTAACTGTCGCAATTTTGTAACATATTTTTGCTTTGTATTTTTATTTACTTTAATTCTTTAATTGAATAAATAATTTTGATATTGCAAACGATCAAGAAAAATTTCCTCTTGCATTTATTGTTTAAAAAATATCATATTTCCTATTTATTTCATTTCGTATAATCACGTGATTAAAATTATATTTTCTGTTTTATTTTTGGTAGTAATTAACTTTTAAAAAAATCAGAACTTCTGAAAATGTGATGGCAACATTTTATTAAAAGCTGATTTTTTTGAGATCCTCGAGAAGATAACATTTTATTTTTATTTTTTTCAAAATAAATTGTTGAAAAAAAAAACCTCATAAATTAAATGTTTAAAAATTCATTAAAAATAGAGTTTTAATATATAGATCAAAACATTAGTATCATTGAAAAGCTAATTTTTTGAGCTTTGACTTGATGCAAAGATCAATTTTGTGCTGTAATATTTTCGGAAGTTATAGCGAAAAAACGTCAAAATTTGGCTTATTTTTTAATTAACTAAAATTTTAATTAAAAATTCAAAAAAGGGCTCCGAGGTGCACATTCCCGGCACCCAAGGCATACATATACCAAATTTGGTAGCTGTAGGTCGAACGGTCTGGCCTGTACATCGCCAACACACACACACACACACATTGTGCTTTATTATAAGTAAAGATAAAGATAAAGATAAAGATTTAGTTTTTCTATTAAGTTTTTAATTGAAGAAAACATATTTCTTTTACTATTTTTGTACAAGATGAATATCTATTTTTCCATTTCTATGGAATATATAAACCAATGAAACAACAACAACAATATTTTTAATTAGAACCAAATGTTTATATTTTTTTTTCAAACTATTTCTTAAAAGAAATTTGTAAATGGCCCTTATTTAGATTCAACGACTATAACTGTGTAAGTTCCAATCATAAAACAATAGTGTTTTCAATCGTTTTTTTTGTGTGTGTGTGTGTTATTATCAACAATGTTTTAATGTAGTATGGCTGATAAAATCAGAGCACCATATAATTGGTTAGAATTCGGAAGAATTTTGAAATTTACTTATCGTCTCAAACTATTTAACATATCATTCATTCTCTCAGCATTTAAAGCCTTTTTTCCAACTGGAATAAAATGCCTATTTCTAACGGATAGAAATTATGAACCGACAGGAATCCGGATAGAATAAGAGTGGAATCCTTGTATTTTCTATAGATAATAGCCGAATTTCGACATTATTTAAATTTTCTTCAGCCATTTATCCGACAGGACGTTCTTTTTCAAATGCTACCTGACAGGGATTGAAGAGCAGCATTTGATTCTATAACTCCTATTGTTATTTTCAGTTACCTATACAAGTGAAATGAAAACATTCACGATAGTTTTCGGTTTCAAAGGATTCCATTTTTCGGAGAAAAAAAGCCGAACGAAGGGCTACAAATGGAGAAAAACAAGCGAAAGACCGAAAGTTTGCCAGTCGAAGAGGAAATCGCAACTTTTTAGAGTGCACTCCCCTCCCCTCGAGGCAATAACATCCGGGACAGAGAAACCTTTCCCTCTTTTCTGTCTATTTCTGTAAATGAAGGGGCCACACGAAACATTTACTTTCGGAACGGTAAATGTGTTCGCTACAAAATTGCCTTTGGAAAACTGCCCGCGGTCGTGTGTCTGGGAGAAATGAACCTTGCCGCTCGTTCTCTGCGAGATCGGTCCAAGACTTCCGAAGAGGCCCCCGCCTCATCTTTCCGAACGGCGGGGCTCGGTCAGAGAAGCCCTTCATCGGCGGCGGACGAAACATATCCTGTTAGTGGAATGTTGAAGCATGCCAATTGGAAATGCTTCAATGGAAACAAGGTGGGGCAAAGGGTTAATCTGCAGTTCTGTAGCCGAAAGTGAGAAGGATGTTGGATGCATACCTGTCAAGTTTTCTTTTTAGATTTTGGTTCGGAAATAATATTTCCGATTCATATTTCCCCGTCAGAAGTATTGAAAAAAAATGTTTCTCGATAGTTATTTTTTTTAAATTGTTGCTCTAAGAAGGTTTCTATTACATGTAAATAAGCCGAAATCAAGGTTGTTTATAAAGATTTCATATACCAACAAGGGAATCCCCTCAAATCTTCATAACAATCCAAGATAAATTTTTAAAGGAAATGTAGCAAATTTTATATACAACAAATAATAAGGAAAAAAAGTATACTAGATACAGACACCACAGGTTAATTATTAGTTAAACGATTTTGCCATGATTGTTAGAAGGTTTTAAAATAATTAGTTGTTAATTAAACTGGGCTACAAAAGACTACACAAAATTTAATTTTGGTTCAAATTAGTTTTTTAAAAATCAGAAGTATTTTCCATAACTCTAATGCGAAATACGCTAATTTTTATTAAATAAAATGAACTTGCTAGAAAAGTGAAAAACTATTAGCTTATCTGAACATTCGCTTATCGGCTAAAATAATAATAATAATAATAATAATATTAAAAATGAAATCTACGATCGCGAGTTTCAAGTCGTCACGTGAGAACATCATCATTTTAAAGTCATTGTTTGTCTTCATTAACTTGACCAGTTGAAACCGGTTTGAAACAATCGCGAGATTTCTTTACTCTCTATTTATCTCTCTACTCTCTATTATTATTATTACTCTCTATTATTTTCCACTCTCTATTTATAATGATAATTTTTTTTAAAACTTTCATTTTCAATTTTTCTAGCTGGCAAACAAAGCTTCGGAACTCGACCAATTTTGAGATGAAATAACAGTTACGATGTCGTAGTTCTATGTCAACCTTTTAAAAATGCATCTGCTGTCAATGAAGCATAAGCGATAATAAAGCAATACTGGTAAAATAAAATAAGAATATATGCGATTAAAATACGTTGATGAATAATGGCATTTATGCTCATTGCCTACGCGATTTCGAGCTTTAATTATTCAAAACCCTCTAAAGTTCATCATCATGTTCTCACATGATGAAAAAATACCTGAAGCTTACGTTCGTAAAATGATCTAAAATCTAATTGAAGGGGAAAAAAGAGAGTTGTAAATGTTACAAGCACAACTACAATTTCTCAGAATTTTGATACGTTTGAAAAGTAAACAGAATAATGAGACCTCGTTATAATCCTTACATGAAATAAATATGCATTACGTCACTAAGTTACTATATTTATTTCAAATCAGGAGAAATTATTATACACTTCAGAACGATAGCGCACACGAAGATAGGAGAGTAGTGATTAGCGCTACGTGCACTTTTCACTCTTGCTGCCACCTTATCAGAAAAAAAAAAGTCTCTTCTCAAGTGGGATGAAGAAAGGGAGGGAGGGGGACTACTGATGAGTTTCACTTACAAGTGGTATACAAACAAAAGATAAAACCTTATATAAAGTTTAAAACTCTCTGGAATCGTTAAAGAGTGCTATCATGGAAGAGTTGAATCCTATGTTTATATTGCAGGTCAATAGGAAATTCTAAATAAAAGATATTTTCAATAAATAAAACAAAAAAATATGCATACATAGGGGAATCCAATAACACATTCAGAGCGGCATAAATAGTAATAGCATAGATTAATAAATGAATAGAGAAATATTTTTATTTCATGAAAATATGGCTTACGGCAACTCTCTCTCTCTCTGTCTCTCCCACACGCACACACACACACACAAACACACACACCTGTACCGAAATCCTCGCATAATACCGATTGAGCTACTGCCTGTCGATTTCAACTTTCGTTACAAAACTGCTAAAACTTTACTTAAAGTATTAAAAATTAATTTAATTTAATTTAATGAACTAATTAATATTCCAAAAAACTGTATTAACATCCGAGTCTTCTCCACTACAAGTTTTTAAAAATCTGTGAACTTCAGTGGAGGAATAAAAAGTATTTTACAAATGATTGAAAATTTGCACAAGGTATACATAGGGAGAGTGTGAACTAACAGTAGGAACTGAAAAAGAACATTATTGTGAGTTGTCATTGACCGGAAATTAAACTAGAATAACTGTCTGTTAAAAATTTCTACAACGCGATTAAAATAAAAATGTTGATTTACAATATGCACAGGAAAATATTTAACTTCCGAATATATTTTTATTTTGAGAAAGTTAATGCCACGCACACAATATTTGAAAGAACATATTTCAAATAGCAGGAAATTCTCCTTAAAATCCAAAAACTTATTATTTTTCGATTTATGAAATTTAAGTGAAGTGAAAACAGTGCAAGACAGCGAGAAAACAGACATATTGTTAAAACCTGTTGGAATGTTTTACAGTAAAATTGGTTTTCAATTTGAGCTGCTTATTCGCGCTTTTTATTTTATTTTTAAATTGAAAAAAAAAAACCCGGCTAAGCAAGATTTTAATCCATTAGCTCTAATTATTGCGAAATACATTAAAGATATCTTTTAAAAAATGATTAGTTGAAGACTAAAATGAGTCCCATTTTTTCAGTAGTAGCTTGCTTGAAAAATTAACTGTAAGAACAACGCATTTCTATAATTATTATGAACACAATTTTAATATCTTAATAAGAATTCTAATCATTAATTTTTTTTAAGAATATACATTCTTTATAATCGTAAAAAGTAACAAAAATATATCAATGAATGTTACCAAAGCTATTCTGTGCATCTCTTGCTTTGTTCCTTTTAAAACAAAGCATTTGTAAAAGTGAACCGCGACAAAATACGAAATCTGTCCACTTCTTCAAATTTTAACATTTGGTCAAAATCAATTAAATCCCAGGGTATACGATACGCTTATCTTAAGCTAATAAAATGCACCGGTTTTAGTCATACGTCACCGAAAGAAATTTCTCTCTACATTTTAACCTTCAAATCCTAACCATGGAGACGGGAGACTACACCCACCTCCGAGAACTCAAAATAGAACCCCCATTTGAGCTGACTAGCAGAAAGAAGAGTTGCCGGCATCTAGAAATAGTTCCCAAGCGAACACCATTCGGAACAAACGATCTCCATAACATAAATACGCTCGAGCGTTTCCGAATAGTAACTATTTGTATAAATGGGAGGGACATGGTCTCCTTTCTAAACAACGGGGTGTTTCAAAGGATGGACTCGGTGGGAAAAGAATCTATCAACCGAGGAGGTCTGCACCTCGTATTTCATAAATTCCTAAAAACTCCACCTTCCTTCCGTGCTTAGAATGAGGCAGTTTTGAACCGATTTCTCAGATTCTCGTGTTTCAGCGGCTCGCTGAGTTGAAAACTGCATTTTCTAAGTCACTCTGAGCACCAACTGATGAATGAAGTGAATTTTGAAAATTTAAATAATTATTATCAAGCATCAATAAAATACAATAATAACAAACAAACATTACTGAGCACCTATATACTACTCACTTTTTTTAAAAGGCATTTTATTTTTAACAGATAGTATCGATTCTTATTTTGGTTTCAATATACATAATTTTCTTTGAATTCCATGTTTTTCTGTTTTCTTCACGATCAATATCTATTGAGAGTCAATTGTAATAACCTGATCCTGTCCGATCCAATGATGGGGCGGCGTTTAAAGACAATTTCTTTATTTTCAGCCTTGCGTACATAAGAATAGCTCGTTCTCATCTAGGTTATCATTATCGATGACTGCATCCCGGTTGACAGCTTTACATGAATAGTTCCTCCAATCTGTAGGAGAAACGACCTCACAAGAAAGGCTGACAGGCTGTTAGCGCATCAGGCTACTAGAGGGGAAGCCCGAGGGATCCACCGATCTTCATCGTATGGATCTTAACCCAGTACCCCTAATCACACGATGTTTCTCTCACTTCCTTCAAAATGACTATTCCCCGAATGCTTCGAAGGCGAAGATTTCATTTTCTGTCAAAAAAAAAAAAGCCACTCATTTGCAAATCGGTGCACGAGCTTCCTTTTACCCAATAGTTGTTTAGAAAAAACCCGAATGGTCTCCAATCGAGCATGAAAATGTTCGTTGCTGATTCACCATTATAAAAGACCCTCCCCAATGAAAAAAATAAAGACTTATATCTGAAGGGTTTGACACTCTTCCCCTTTTAAAATACGATCTATTTTCTTGGAAAGACGAAAAACGCATGTGTGGCTCTATATCTGGACTCAATAAATGGTCAAATGATCCCACCAGGGGAGAGAGTCCCCCACCTGGCAGTCTGGAGGCATTTAACAAAGTGAGAGTGTGACGCTGTTGATGACCCAGCTGGCTGGAAATGCCTACCATCAAATGTGGAAACCAGGGAAAGTTACAGTGGTCAAACAGTGTCTCAAGGTAAGAGAGTTGAATCTTTACAAAATACTCCAAGAGAAGTCCACCTAAGAGGACTGGGGATCACAGGCATGGCCTTCCTTTTCGTATTGGTTTAGAGGAAAACGCGGTACTTTCATAAGTTATTTATGTCCTTCAAAACTCGCTTTCAGATCTCCCTCAAAACAAGCTTATAAAGCATTACGAAAACCTTAATTTTATATTAAAAGAACACACACAAAATTTGCTCTACATAGACTTTAAACAGATTCCTACTCTACATAGATTTTTAATTTTTTTGAATGATTAAACTAAAGATTACACTAATTTCGAATTTCTCACTTTTTTTTCTCAATTTCACTACTTATTTCATTAAGTCTTTTCTCAAAATAGTTGGGTTGAAAACAATGTAATCTTTTAAAACTATTTTTTATAGCAGAAAAAAAAAGTCATCATCGGCATCCTATCGAAAATTGTTAAAATAAAATAAAAAGAATCCATTAAAGTTAGGAAAAATGCTTAGACATATATATACAAAAAGAGCTGATGTGTACATGTAACAATAAGTAATAAAGAAAAGAAAAACGGTACGTTCGGCTGGGCGTATCTTTGTTCCGGACTAAATTAAAGAGGACAGTTTTTTAAGTTCGGACCTGATTCGAAAAATCAGGTTAGTGAAGGATTTCAAGAATAAATATGAAAAAACAACACTTAAAAGCGCGAAGAATACAATTTAAAATAATTTAATCGACAATGGAACGTTCTCTGACAATGGCTGATCCACATACAAAGTGGAGAGAAAATTGCCAAATGCATGAATAAAACAAATTTCACACACGTAATTTCAATTCACCCGACAAGATTTTTAATGGAACTGTTAATGCACTACTTACTTTTTACATCTGAAAGCTGATGAATCAACAAACACGTTTATTGACCTTAAACATTATTTTTTTGCGAGTCTTCAGCCACAGTCTCCTCAGCTGTGAGAACAGTTCCATCATTATTTCGAGAGACTCGTTCCTTTCTTAATTCGTCTGCAGTTAGGAAGGATGGCAGATTTCCTTGCACACAATGAACCGCGTCTCGCTGGCAAGTTCTTTGTGGAAAGTGTTCCCCGAGGTCAATGGCAGGTTTCCGACTCCGGTGCAGGCTCCGCCGAAATCGGAAATCTCGCGGAGAGGACTGTGGAGAGATTTACCCAAGACGCCTGACGGGTGGAAGAAGTAAAACAAATAAAGGAGGCAGGTGAATGGGTGGCTCGGCAGCTGAGTTATCTCTTACTTTTCTGTGCTCCAGTCTTCATTACGGGGCAATGACAATCGATAGCGTACGACGCTTGCCGAAGGGAGGGATGAATGAGAGATTGAAGTCACGAAGCTATTCTTTTTTCCCCCTGTTCCATTTCGAAACAATTAAATATTATGAGCAATCTGCGCTGGCGCAAGTTTTGTTACTCTCTACAAACAAAATAATAATGAGAAGAAAATGCCCTTTTCAATCCCCACGCAAAATGTTTTAACTGGGACTAGCAGTATCCGCACGGCGGGGTCCCTGGTGTAGCATACAAGATGAAAAATTAGCTTTAAACTTAAGTCTACGTCTTAACCGTGATCTGGGTGTCCTGGGTTCGAGTACAAGATCGGGCATGGTTGTTCTTCATCTGTCCTATCTGCGATATGTTCGAATGTACCCTCCTGTAAAAAGGGGCTGTGCAAGCGAATGTGACGCGTGAGTAGCTGTTCTGAATGTGTGGTTTTTATGTTATGTGTTGTCTACTTCTGTAAGCCCCGTGTGATAGTGGTGCAAGGGGATTTCTAAATATTCAATAAAAAAATCAAGCTTAGCATTTACTCGATGTAGGCATGTTACGCAACATCAAACAAACTAAAAAATACATATAGAAGTCATCAAAAATAACGGCAAAACAATCTTTTATAACACACATTCAGAAATATTTAGACAGTTAAAAAGGTAAAAATAGGATATGCCCGTAGACAAACACAGGCGATTTATTCGTTCCTCAGGAGATTCATTCTGTCTCCGCAATTCAGTTGCAGTGCGATTTAAAGAAAGGTGACTATTTCGCCCATCCAAGGACTCTTTTCCCTACGTGTGGACGTTATTCCTCTGGTATTCACTAACCGGACATTTCTTTCCCCTTCCGGCCAAGGTTAAATTTCCTTTGGGGGGCATAATGCGATTTGAATCGCTGTTTAAAATCAGGCGTAATTTTTAACTGCTTACTTTGAATACTCAGTTCAATACTTATGATTGTTTTTTGTATCTATACAATGAGTAAAACGTCCATAGTTTTGCGATTCCTATCAATTTCAGTCATAAAAATGCTTAAAACACTGTTCTAAGAAAATGATAACAATCCGATGCTAATTTGAGTAGATATTGTTCCTTAAAATGGGCTTTTCAGTGTGCGCACATTGAATTTTTAAGGTTTGTAAAATCTGACATTTGCGTTCACCCCACGTCACGTGATTCCGTTTATTTAGACAGGCCATTCACAAGAATGTTAGGTTAGCTCCACTTGAAATCTCTTGGAGAACGTATTGCTAGAGTAAGTCGTGCTCTGTCCAAACGCAAAATCATTCGACGCAAAATCATTCACCTAATACAAAGATTTGTTTAATTTTATGAAAAAATAAATATATATAAATTTTTAAAGTTGAATTTCTTTGAAAAATTAATCTACATTTCTTAATCCTTATGTAGGGGTTTCTAGCAATTAAATTTGAAAAATAAATAAATAAAATGTCAAAAAGATGAACAATCTTGAATGACGAGTCAGAGGCACCACCGGAGTGCAAAGGGTTAAACTGAGAGTTGGAAATAGAAATGACCTCGAGTTGGATATCCGATTTCTCAACTCAAGCTTTGTCAGTTCCGAATGGTGTTTCGGACTGAGAGAGGATCGTTGAGTGATCGTGAATGTCCGGCTTAAAGATAGTAAAAAGTTACGTCTCCTCCTTGATCCTAATAGTCAGCAGTAAAGAATATGATGCAATCAAATTGTTTTGGCAATAAACCGCGAAAACAAGCAGCAAGGAAAAAAATATTTATGCGGAAAAATTTTAACGTAAGGTAAGGCCCATGAAAGGAAGCGATGCAAAAAAAAAAGAAAAAAAGTTGTGGTTATTTTTTATGGCGCTTGTCATACACATGGCCCGCTGACGAAATCAGCGATTTCAAACCTTAGATACCCATGCGTCGCAGATCTTTTCGGGGGGGGGACTTCGTTCATACATTTCATTCACTTGTGGTGAAAGCCTCATAAGCCAGATAATGTCTACGGTACATAAGGCAATTACTTTTGTATTGTGATCATGTTACTCGGCTGCTCACCATTTTGGGAGTTCGGTCTTGGGGCAGTCCGCATCTGCCAAACACTCGCTCACAAGTCGTAGTGTAGTCCTGAATCGGAAAACGATCCCCTCTGATCAGTTCCTCAGTGACAAGGAAAATGAACGTTCAGTAATAATGAATGGAAAATCCATTTCAATTCATTAATTATAAAGATTCCTTCAAATTTGCGAGACTGGATAAGTGATAAACAGTGCATTGCAGAAAATAACATCACAGCTATTTCTGAATGGCACATGTTCATTTATTAAGGAAGCGATATAATAGTTTAAATTTTTAGTATAACTTAAAGGTGTTTTTTTTTAACGTAAAGACTGGTAAAATTAAAGCACAAAATGAGAGAATTAAGAATGGGATATGCGCATCTTGGAATATCCAGGTCACTTGGCGATTCTTTTGAATTAACATGAAAAAGACATTCATTTTTTTTTACGACGATAAAGACTTCCGGCCGTCAGGAAACAATGATCTCTCACTCCAGAGGCTTCCAGAATGACGACCCTCGAAAAGAAATCAGCGCGCAGAAAGATGCCAGGTGCGAAAAATACAGACTGTTGGCCAAGGTCCAACCATCCGTCGGGCTCCCTGAGGTCGGAGGAGTGTTTCGGAGGCACCAACCGAATAACATTGACATCGCTGCTGTATTTTTAAACTTGCAGAGTAGACTGTTGACAAAATCCGCACGCGGGCGACTCCCATTGCGGTTTCGTATTCGCGACCGCTCACTGACAGCGCCCCTCCGCTCGCTGACGACGAGAGGCGAGTCGTCTATTACAGAAAACGAAGCCGAAGACAACACGGAGTGAGGATCCAAAGAGATCCCGTTTTCGAATGTTCTTGCCTCGAGATCTTAATCGCGAGATGAGTGATCCGAATCGGATGAAATTCGGCGATGAAGATCCGATGAATGACATCGTTTTTTTTTCTTTAACCGAGTTTTTACAAACAGAAGTAAGAAATTAAAATTCGATGAGTTAACATATCAAAGAAATGTTCTAATTTAACTACAGAACAATAAGCAGAGATTTCAATGTTAGAAATATAAGCGTTTTCCAATTTCACTCAAACATGGATGAGGATCGGTTGATGGTAGTCTATAATAAAATTGCATTAAGCATAAATAAACTTTAGGAACTCTAATATACTTTTTTAATAAATTATCTCAAGCAATTTAAAACAAGTAATATAAAAAAATCAAGTCAATTCCTACTTAGGTCAACAAAGAATTTTTTCTATTTTAGTTACTTTTAATTAAGTAATTACAATTTACATGAGGAATCTATCAAAAAATGATTGATTTTCGCTAGAATGGAACTCGCATTCTTCACTGTCAGGGGAAAAATGCTAAAATTGTTGCATTTTACCGATCGAGCTGCTGCCTGTCGATTTCAATTTTCTTTACAAGATGCTAAAACTCTATTTGAAGTATTAGAAATGAATTTAATTTAATGAATAAATGAATATTTGAAAAAACTGTATTAACATCAGGTGTCATCCACCACAAGTTAAAAAAAATTTACTTGAACTCGAGTGGATGAATAAAAAGTGATTTATTGACGATTGAAAATTTGAACAAGCTATATAAATACATTTAGGGAGAGTGTAAACTAGTTGTCGAAATTGAAAAAAAAAAGTTTTGTTGACCTGAAAGTAGCAGAAATGCCAGATACTTTTTCTTATTTATAACTCATTTTTTGGAGTGCCATTAATGTTCTTTTCTTTAAGAATCCCAGATAACTTACCGGAGTGGTTACTGAATTTATTCTGTTTGCCTGTTATTAGATTTAGCGAGGAAGGTTCGAATAACTAAATAAAAATACATAAGTAAAGGGAATGATTGCAACATTAGATGAGCTACAACTCTGCTAAGAACGTTGAACGAATTTCTTATCAAGAGAATAAAAAAAAATGGCTCAATACACGCAAATAAATAACTGAATGCGGTTCGATACATTGTATAGAAACTGATTTGTATAACAAAATTTCAAAATTAAGGAAGTCGTGATATTAACACTAAACCTACTGGCGATTCATCTATCCATTGGAATTGCCATTGGAAGCGGGTCATTTGACCCGCTCGTGGTAACTTTAGTGTTAATAACATACTGACTTTAAAAAGCCTTTTTTGATTATGCTGAAAAAAGCAATGACAACATTAGTGCAATAAACTTATTAATATTTTGTTCCTGAAAGCGACTTAATTTTTTCCATTGGTCGCTTATCGGTCGATATTTTATCACATTGGTACCATCTGAAATTGGAGCATGGGATTGACGTCTCTGCAGAGCAAATAATAGTCAACAACTTTTTATGGCAACATGTTTCAATACGTATAATTGCACATCGAAGGTACACGTACATAAAATGTATAAAGTTATTCCAGCAATAAATGGGCCGCTTGTCAACAGATTTCTGGGGCCCTATACCACAAAACACATCTTCTTACCACCAAACACCACTCATCCTCACAACACTCCATCACAGCTTCTGCCGTTCTGGTCTTTTTTCTTCTTCGCATATAGAGGGTGTCAGCGAGTACATGACGCTCTATATTCCTTCCTTTATCTCTTCGTTCCCAAGCGACTGGGGGTACTTTCCGAATTTCAGTTTTGACCTGATTTCTTTAAAGACGTGTAGCAGACACGACGCTAGTACGAGTTAAATCGGTTCGGATTCAACACTCTCCCGCTAGTAGAGTGAGCGTAGCCGGATGCTGTTGTTGATTCTGGTGTCGATCTCGTCATCTAATAGGGATTGAAAATTGTTCAAAGAATGTTTTGAAGTAAATTACAAAATGATTAGATGACATACTTGTATTAAAAAATTTACCTAGGCAAACTATCCTACGAAAATCGACAGAATACAGCGGGTATAAACTTAAATATTTCTAACTCACGGAATTTATTTATTTATTTATTAAAGTAGTATTTATTACAAAACCCTAAGCTTTGTCAAAAGTTGATTTCGTATTTAATTTGAACATTTAAACACTATTTTAAATCAATTAAGAGGAAATTTAATGCACTAAGTCATGTAATTTTATATAAATTATAATGTAGAGAAAAATATAAACAAATTAAAACAGCGGTTAAAAGCTAAATCATTAAATATAATACTAGGTAAAAAAATCAACTACATCGGATGAAAAGGCTTATAAGAATCTCTTTTTTATTTAATCCCAACAAAATAAAAAATAAATAAATCCAAAAGAACAAAAAAAAAAAAAAAAAAGATAAGGATTCCAAGCAAATACATAGCATGTCGAAGACATAAACAAGAAGAAATACGATCGATCGAACCACCGCCCTAGGCGAAAAGAGCAGAATACAGTCATTAGCTTCACGGACACAACACTGATTATCCATACCTACATCACATAATTGTATGAAGTCAACAAAGTTACGGCGACGGCCGTAAAGCATTTTTCTTCAACAAAGCAGAGAGAGAAAAATAATCCCCACGAATATTCGAATCAAAACAGTGCCAACACGAAGGATTCTCATTCGAGTTCTCTGAATGCGGGTGTCGGATCCGGCAACGCCTGTCAATTCGCGCGAGCTTTCGCACCTAGCGCCCCAAGGTCAATCCAATTTCGAACCGCAACAAAATCCAGTAACGGGTGTTTGAAACAACCTCGCACCTTTGACCACGTCACGCCCGAACACGCGCGAACGGCATCTTCATCAAATGAGAAGTCCTTGCCGCGATTTCACCTTCAGCCCCCGGGAAACAAAAAGATAAGCGAGAGGGTCCTCTTATGGCGAGCGAAGGTTGCCCAATAATAATCGAGGAAGGCGATTATTCCGATCGGGAACACATCTCGAAACTCAACAACAAACATTACATCATTTCTAGATACAGGACACGAAGTCATTCGAAATGGAAACATTCTGAAACAAGTATATTGTTTTAAATTATTAATTATAAAATTATCGCTTAGTGGAATTTATTCACTTTCGAATTAGTTGAAAAATCAATATTATGACTTGGGATGAATTAATTATACAAAAATAAAAATATGTATATATTCATTTACAGAACGTAAAGAGAGAGAGAAAGAGAATAGGAAGATTATAGAATACTTAGAAGAAAGGGGGGTATCCCCCCATATTCCTATTTGGCTTCAAAAAATGTTACAAATCATTATTGTTTTGGACCATAGTGCCCTTGACGCCGACGGCATCTACATCCTTTTTGCTCTCGGTCATCACTACAATATTACAAGATGAGGGTGATGTCGGAATTGTTTTTCGTGAAACAAATAAACAAAAGGAAAATAATAAAATTTACGATCGAAAATTCTAAGTTATCATGTAAAAACATTATTTTTATGTCATTATTTGTCCTAATTAATTTAAGTCATTAACTAGTTTAAACCGCTTTTAAACAATAACGAGACTTCTCTGTCGATCTATATTCCTCTATGCTTATATATAATTTTTTTAAACTTTCATTTTCAATTTTTCTAGCTGGCAAACAAAATTTTGGAACTCGATCGATTCTGAGACGAAATAACAGCTACGATGTCATGGTTCTAAGTCAACCTTTTAAAAACGCATCTGCTTTAAAAGCAGCGTACGTAATAATGAGGCAATACTGGTAAAAGCAGGTCAATCTTTTAAAAACGTATCCGCTTTCAAAGGAGCATATATGATAATAATAATGCAGTACTCGTAAGAGCGAGTAAATGCGATTAAGAGATGTTGATGAATATTTATGCTTTATGCACTGACTACGCAATTTGGAGCTTGAATTATTCAAAAACCCTCAAATGGAAATAATATCAGGTTCTCACATGATAAAAAAGAATTTTCATCTCCCGATGATTTTATTTTGATAAACGAGCTAATGAAATCCTAATTAAAGTATTGGAAAACGTGTAAAGAAAGCCCGAACCATCCCGAAATGCTAAGCAAAAAAGAAAAAAAAGTGCTTGCATGTATAAATAGCAAAAATAGCTAGATATTTCTGGATAAGCACACAGTCCTTAATAACAAGTTAGTAACACTATAATTAACACATTAAACGATTCATTAATAACTCGAGCTGTGTTTCGAGAAATCTACTTTCACCGCACTTACGTCTATGCGAATATTCAACCACTTATCATTAAGGATGATAATCTTTCACACCAAGAGACGTTATCAGCCCCTGTTTTGTAAAAGTTTGTAATTAGTCCAGCAGTATTTTGATAACAAACAGAATACTAAAATAGAAGCAGTTTTTATAGATAGCGTAATATGCTTATCCAAAACTAACGTAATACTTGTTTCTCTCTTATAAATCTCACATTCTTTCGAATAATGTGCTAAAAGTCACTTGGTTAAGAAATTATCCGTTTTAGATTTGACGCTTTCATCAATCACTGATTTTTTTACCTTTCTCTAATGAAATATGCTGAAAAAAAAGAAAAAAGCAAAAGATTCTAACCAAATCTAAAGAGTAAAATGCACTTATGAAAAATAACGGAGTCTGTTAGATACAACCAGCCAAAATATTAAATTCGAGATGAGCTGGTTAGAATGTTTTCCAGGCTCAAATAGAGCGAATCGGCCGCTGTGCATGGAAAGTTTCCTATTTATTCCACGGAGTGAAAAATAAATAAATAAATAAAACATTCTAGTACCTTTGATACCTTTCCTGTCTGATCAAACTTCAAAATATTTGACGCGCCCCGCTTTGATCCGGAACATTATTGCAAGCTACCAGATCAGACAGGTTGCTCCTGATGGAAGGTTAACTCTTTGCACTCCTATGTCAATTCTATCGAAAAATTTAGAGGGTTTCGCTTAGTTATATTATCGTCCTGTTGTAAAGCAACACTAGAGCTATTTCGGGACGGACCTTGTTATTTTGAACCGATGTCAGATGACGAGGAGGACACATGAGCGAGCACTCCTCTTTTCCAACTTCCACACCACACAAGTAGGAGCACATTCGGCCCCGGCGGATTTAATGTGCACCAAACCAGCTTACATAATGGCTTTTCGTTGGGATAAGATCTCGAACCCCCTCCGGTTCATTAGTCGAGACCCCATCTGCAGTCCACTGAGGCCTCCAGCACTTAGAGGGATTCATCGTTTTTACATTCGTGTTAGATAATGGTTATTTTGAATGCAGCACAATAAATTTAGGAATTATAATAAATTACAGCAACAATTTTTAGCTTTCTAAACACCGAAAGGAACTGTTACATTCCTATATGTATAATTATGAATTTTTACTTTTAAATTGCAAAAGATCAGTATTTGAAATTCTCGGAGTTTTGCTGCACTGTCGGATTATGTATTTTAGAATCACTTTAGTATTTGGAATTATTATTAACAATAAACTATCCATTTTCGTGTGCAAAATAATCTCGCATCATCTTTCATGCAATACAATTATTTGTACATATACTATGTTTGTCAGTGGAGGCGATTTCTCTTTCGTGTGCCAAAGTAACTGCGTTCAAGAATGTGTAATACAGCTTTTCTTGCACGACATTCTCATCCAGAAGAGTGTGGAACAAAAATCTGCCCTTGGAATTTCGTGCTATACCGAAGTTTTAATTAATACCGAATGCCACGACCGAACTAGCGTTTTTGATGTGGTGTCAGGACAATTCAAATTAATAATTCTATTTGTTGGCATCTCGATTTCAAACAATTGTCCTTTAACATAACACAGTTTAACTACTAAACAACTAGTTTCATTCCAATCCTTTCGCCCTCATGATTAAAATACTAAATGGCACATAAAAGGGGTTCTTTTTACAAATGCACAAGTAAAAACGGACTTCACTTACACGACAGGCAACGAAGTTCATCTCCGGAAAACACAGGTTTGTTTGAGCCGGAAGGATTAAAAAATTGTCATTTAACGTCAAAATATAAAATACGATTGTTCTAGACCAATCTTTATGCTTTACTCAAGCATTTGCTTGTGGTTTAATGAAAGGAAGCTCTGTGTGCGATGACCAGACAGATTCCTCACACTTATAACTATGAAGATTTTAGAAAGCTAGTTGTAAGATGACCAACAGCATCTCGAACGAATGTTAAAATTTAACGCAGAATTTTTTTTTAAATTCAATATTTAAGAGCAAATTAGGAAACTAAAGAATGTTAAAAATTAATTTTCAAAATTAAATTTCAAATGACATCGTTTGTTCGTTCTCTATTTTATAATGTTCGGATTTTTTTTAATACTGTCCTTCCTTTTTAATTTTTTTTACTTGTAATAAAGTTGAATGTACATTCATATGCCAGCACATAACAGACCAAACATTTTGACCTAGACCTACCAAACACACTTAGACCTAGAACACAAATACGTTTTCACATCTCTCAGCGATGCTTTTGAAATTTTCATTAGAATTTTCATTAAAAATTAAGCAACATTTTGGAATTTTCCCACGATAATTACGAAAATATTAGCGTACTAAAATGATTTTTACTTTAACTTAATACTTTGAATTTTATTTTTTATAATAACAATTTTTGGCCGAATAATTTTTTCTATATTTAAAGAACTTTGAAATTTAGAATATTTGCCAAAACGATTCGTAAGAATTTTGAACGAATATTAAACGCATCACGAACGATTACAAGACTTCTGGAATAACGAGAAATTATTGATAAAAGTCATAGTTAAAATGTGCAGATACCTTTCGATTTTTAATATAAAAATATTGAAATTGAGGGTCCAATCATTATTAGTAAAACAGATATCAGTAAAATAAATGTTAAATTTACTTAATTCCGAGAACAACCTTTCAAATATTTTATTAATACGAATGCCAAACTCTACATTGTTATAGGTTAGAAATTAGGTTACATTGCTAAAATAGCAAGATATAACTTTTCTTAATGATTTTTAAGGAAACTAATAGAAATTAAAGGAAATGTATAATAACTTGAACAAAACAGTGTAAGGTTTCTAAGATAGAATCACACACACACACACACACACACACACACACACACACACACACAC
>JAOUZG010020842.1:3553119-3575579 GCA_026289955.1 Argiope argentata
AAGTAAGTCAAATAACGACTTAAAAAATCATAATGTTCTCACATAATTTGAAATTTGTGATCGTAGATTTCATTTTTTATTTAATCTTTAATTTATAAAACATTGATATCATTAATATGGAATATTAAAATTAATCACAATTTTACAAAGCGTGGGCATAACATGTATGACTAATTTTAATTTAATCCTTCGATTAACTAATAATTAAGATAGAAAATATCAAAATAATGCATTGTTTCATAGGACATATAAGGGCACAAATTTCTTAATTTTTTTTATCTGGGCCGGTTAAGTGAGAAATATATCATGGAAATTACCATGTTTAGAAGTATGAAACAAGTCAAGTAAAATAAAACTGCGTAAAAGTAAATGATTGCATTTTTGAAAAATTTTATTTCGTAAGAACATTTATTAAAGCAACTTTTACTTGAAATTGTTCAATAATACATTTATTGAACCATTTTGCTTAATGAAACATTCCATACCTTAATGCAAATATTCAACACACACATTGAAGTTATATTCAAGATTCGCACCATTTTTTACATTTCGTTCGTTTGCAGAACTACCCTTTCACAGATAAATTACAGCATATAAGATTTATTTTTTCTTTGGTATTCGCATCTTTTTCATTTTCTTAAATTTAATTTATCATTACAATGCATTTAACATTGTAATAATAAATAATTTGCTGTATTGGCATCGCGAATTCAATATAACGCAAATTAAGTACACAGAATCTTTATGTCTAATATAATAATTTATTTACAGCCTTTAAAATTGATATTATAAACTTCATTAAATCACCTCCTAAGTTTAATAATTTAAGCTTAAGCAGGGGGGAGGGTTTTGTAAAATTTCGATATACCCTTTCCTAATGTACAGTGGCATTCCTATTTTACATATACAAATTACGAAATTTTTTTAAAAAAATCTTGAAAAAAAATTGATCAGTTTTTTTCGTCGTTCCTCGTCCGATCTGTGATCTGTTTCGTAAGAAAAGGACTACCGATAGTTGATCAGGCGCGAAGGAAATTCAGATAGGCATCTTCCCTGCAAGGATAACGACACCAGCATTCCGTCTCTGCAGCGGTCCACAGGCCGGAAATATCAGGAAACAGCGTAATGACTTCAGTACTATCTATCACCACGCATGCTCTCATCAATGATCTCTTTTTATATTAAAAAGATTCTACAAGACTTGCCTATTTTCCCTTTTCCGACTTCAAACAACTAAAACAAAGTGAATGAAAGGTAATAGTTTTCAAATGACTTCCGCTATCAGAACACAACGATTTAAATCTCATTATTTTCAGTTTTACCTCCGCTTAATACTAGCATTTTAACAATTCAGCGATTGTTAAAAAAAAGAGCTAGCGGAACTTAAAGACTCGGCCTTCCTAATGAAAATTAAAAATGAGAATGTAAACGTAAATAAACGACGCGCAGAAATGAGCATTTGATTTAGCATAAATTTTGATACCTCAAAAGTTTATCACTAATCTGTTTTTATAAAAATTTCAAAAGGAAAAAAAATAAAGGCGTCTATTGGATGATTTAGAATTTAAATAACCAATTGGAATTTACACTTTTTTCTCCTTCTCCTTGTTTTATATTTCTATAATTAGATTATGGAACTTTTGCGAACTCTTCTAATCGCGAAGTCTGTCATTATGACAGCAAAGTCGATTTGGTTATGGTCGAAAAAAAGTTTCAATCACATAAACCTTTCTATTCGACAAGGAGAAATAAAAACTGTTATTGAAATACTGTTCTGAACAATCTTTTTCCTGTAGTTTAACTGTAAATCGCCCACCCCCGGATTTCTCTCCAGCAATTGCTGAAGTGAATGATACTAATTCTAAATATTAAAAAATTGCAACCGGAAAACTTACAGTGCCATTACCCCTCGAGCTTCTAATGTGAAGTGTTACAGCATACAACTTTATTTATCTGTATTTTTAAAATTTTCTCTTTATTATGGTGGCCTGGTGGAAAGGTTTGAGACCCGGTCCCATCAAAGAACTGTTGTGTAGCGGTTCTGATGCTCACTAATCCACCCGGGCCAAATTAGTCCTGCTGGGGATGTGAGGAAGTTTGGAGAGGGTGCCGGTTCAGGTATCATCCTTGTCATCAAACCGCGGTTAAAAGTTATGAAATTCGTTCCAAAATTTAAAATGAGACATATAACTAAAGCCAAACTAATCATTATAATAATGGTAATCTATGTTGCAATAATATTAAGAGCGGAAAATGCACTTAATACTATTTCAATATCGGGGGGAGGGGGTAAAAATCTAGACAGTAAAACAATTTAAAGTATTATATTGAAAAAATATTTCAAATTTCATTAAAATTAAATGAAAATACATACAGAAATAAGCATTGTTATTATCAACGTTTTTTCTTCTTCTAATTTTAAAGTGGTGTAAAAATGGCTTAGGCTATAATATTAATTGTTTAGTTAAAAAACAAAGATCCCCCCTCCAATTTTTTTTCATTGAGCACTTACAACCTCAGAAGTATTGATAAAATTGGTAGTTCTAGGCCCAGCGGTTTACCCCCATACAGAACGATTTTTCTCATCATATATACCATAAACAATATCACGTTTAAAAATACAAAAATTTACAAGACATTTTGGATATTTAAATCCTAAGCCTAAGATCTGCATAAAAATGAATAATGTATAACAGCTATTTGGAATGACTGATGCGAATAATATAAATCTTAACAAGAAATTTTGAATGATCTGTATTTTACCGTGGGAAATTTATACTATCAGGATACAAGGAAAATTAATTAAAATTCAACAACATAAATTGAACCGAACGAAAAAAAAATGTTGCAGGAACAAGAAATTCAATTTCGTATTCAAGAAACATAACGCGGGAAAATGACTACCATGAAAAATGATCAGTACTGTAGGTCACGGTTAAGTCATAAGAGGCATTAAGAAATCATTAATGCGTCAGAAACAATCCGATCCCACTATTACTAATGGAGTGAACACAGACTGCTGAAACAAAGTATTGTTTTCGAGGATTTCTTAATTGAGAGAAATATTCGAAAGGCAGTGGAAATCTAAATTCCACAATACAAAGTACGTAGTAACAAATTAAAAAAGAATAAAAAACACTTGAAATTTAGAGTCATCTCTCGAGACATGTCGAAATGCGCCAGAATTGTAAATAAAATTGCCGTATGAGATTTATCTTTGAAATCTGACCTTGAATGCAGCATTAAATTTCCGTGCAGTGACATATTCCTCTAACGAATTAGAACTCGGCGGAGTTAAACTAAAGAGAAACGCGTCAATACAGTTTTATGCTACAGAAATGCTAACTGACGAGTAGTTTTTCTTCAAATTTGTTTCTCGCGAAAACTAATCATTTTTTGATAAATTATTATACTAATAGTAATTATTTAATAAAAAGAAACTAAAATAAATTTTTTCTTCGTTGACCTAAGTAGGACTTACTTTTTAAAAAATATTGCTTATTTTAGGGTTGATTCGTCTATCTTCAATTTATTTTAAAATTTTATTTTTATTTATATAACAGCACCAGCAATCATAAATCGTCGAAACGCTCGTGATTATAAATCCAATAATTAATGCGATTTTTATTCTCAAATTATTTTAAAATGTTTTTAAATCACTTTATAAAAAATAGCGAAAAATCTTGTAACGGAAATAAAATTGGTATCACTGAAAAGCGTACATTCTTATTTTAAAATGATTTAAAAAGGGTCTTTGAGCAATAACGTGCTCTGAAGGCACTGAGAAAAACGTTTGATTTATCATTTGATTTTGATTTGATCAACATTTTGATTTATCTTTAATTAAATTTCCAATTAGAACTTTGA
The DNA here is from genome assembly GCA_026289955.1 of Argiope argentata. Taxonomy (NCBI): domain Eukaryota; kingdom Metazoa; phylum Arthropoda; class Arachnida; order Araneae; family Araneidae; genus Argiope; species Argiope argentata. The sequence goes on from JAOUZG010020842.1 coordinate 3,556,987, forward strand.
AAATCCTTTCTTAATAAGCATTTTCTATCCAAGAAATAATTAAGTACCAAATTTAGTAGCTTAATATTTAATGGCCTGTCTTATAAAATATTTTGAACCATTTTTTCATTATACATAGAGCAAGATACCGGTGGTAAGCCAGCCTAATGGTATTAGCATTTAAAAAAATAAACTTTCGGCAGCTTTGAAAACCCATTTTGTAAAGTTCAATTCTTTGAAAGACTATGATACTAAAAAAAAATATTTAGGTTTGAACTTAAAATTTTTATTAAAAGCAAAATTGCAGATGATAAAAGGATCTTGATATTTTATATTTTATATACATATTTTTACGCCACAAATTTTAAATATTTAAAAAAAATAGCGGTAAAACTATTTTCATCCCAAGGAATACTGGATTTAACAGTAAATTTCAACCTGTAAATCATATTTAAAAAGCTAAAAAAAGTTTGGGTTCTATTTTTGCTTTCAAACAAAGGATTCAATTATACTTTATTATTCTATTCGCACATTTTGTATTGCAACTTGCCAACCACTCATTAATAAAACAAAATTCTTTAATTGAAGAAGAAGTAATGCGTGTCTGTTGCAGATCAATGACATAAAAAGACAGCAAAGAAATTCAGGAAATTTGTCTAATTTTTGAAAAATAAGAGAAAAAGAAACGAGTTTTAACGTGGCCATTTCATTAAATTCTATTTAAAAAATCAATGATTAGCTTAATGATAGCCTTTTTAATTAACTGGCAAGTTAAATATTTTAAATAAATGTTCAACAGTTCAAGTAGGTGGTTACTAAGGGAAAAGATGAAATGGCCACACGTAATTTGAAATCAGAAGTCGATAAGGAATTTCCGCAGTCAAAAGTTGGAAAAAGATCGTGTTCTTCGATGTCTCTTAAGTTTAATAATTTCATAATTGAATGTTTCCGAATATTATGCGTAATACCGATAGCTACCATGGCGATATTGATGAGTTGAAATATCAAAGCCAGATTCTTTTCTAACAGGTAATGAAGTTGTCGCATTGGCAGAAGAGAAAAAACATGCAAGTCTTTTGACTGCAAGATTTTCGAAAAAGTAAAGCGACATTATTGCAAGGCCTTTTTTTTAAAAACAAACATTCAACAGGAAATGACAACTTACCAGGCAAAAAAAAAAAAAAAAAGTGGAAATTTTGAAATAAAGAGAAATTTTACATAATTTGCTTTTACAAAAAATAATGACTACTGCGTTAGTTTGAATAATTCATTTCTTTAAAAAATTTCTTAAGGTATAGACATTTCGCAAGGTTATAATATTATTATCAATCACGTTAACGTAATTAGTTTAGTTTTGCTATATTAGCGTCCCATTGTAAAGTAAAACTAGGAATATTATGAGTTTGACATCATCATTTTGAACCGTGGTCAGAAAACGCGGACAACACCTAATCTGGCACCCCCCTCCGCACTACACCAGTGGGAGGACGTTCGGCCCCGACGGATTTAAAAGGCAACAGACCCCCCTTACACGACGGTTCTCCGGGTCTGGAACTAGAGACCGCATGACTCACGAGCCGAAACTTTGCCACCAGGCTACCGCGGCCTCGTTGGAGTAACTGAATATTCTAATTTAGAATTCGTATTACGGACAGATCTCGTAAAAGATATCACGATAATAGCAGAATAATAATTTTCATGAAATCAAATTCTTTCCACAAATCTTACATCGAGACTGGTCTAAAATAAAGTTCAGTTTTTATTGCATTAACACATTGATTCAGATACTTAAAGTGTTTACAAATCTGTTTTTGTTTTTGGAGCTTGAATTTCTAAGAAACATCAGATTACTCAACGAACTACTTTCATAGCTTTCCCTTCCCGGAGCATTGGATAAGTGCGGATCAGAGGATCGTAAATCCAATTTCATTAAATATCCAGTAAAAATACGGTTTTTATTGTGACGTTCAAAATTAAAGCTTTTGCATCTGTATGAAAGAACCAGTAAAAAAAATGCATACATAAATGCTAATGAAAAGTGCATACTTTATTTTCTTCATCTTTTTCTTTATAAAACAAATTTTAAAAATATTAAATGATTTCCAACCATTAATGTTGAAAAAATCATTTTTGCATTCAATTTGATATTAAAAGTTTGTGTAATCTGTTGATGAGGCAAACAAGTTAGAGGGAGGCGGTTAAATTGAAATCTGCTCTCTTAAATTTTATATTAACGTGTGAAAATATTATTATTTGTAAGCATTGTTTATCCTAATTAATTAAAGTTCTTTACCAATTTAAACAGTTTTGAAACAATTACATGCATGCGTCGATATATCGGGTATACGGTGGACATTCATATCAAGTTATAACTCTTTGTTCGTGATAAGTCGCCAAATGTGACCACCATCTCTGCCATTTTCTATTAACCCCAAGGGATGAAATTTGATGCTCCAAAAGCAATAAATCCCCAATTTTCTGCCCATTCATTTCGTGGCCTCAAAAACCTCAAGCTAATACAACATCATGTTAACACATGATAAAAAAAATTAATAACAAATAAAAATTAAAAAAGAAAATCAAATCTACGATCGCAAACTTCAAGTTATTATGTGAGAACATTATTATTTTAAAGTAATTATTTGTCTTAATTAATTTAAGTCATTAAGTAGTTCAAACCAGTTTGAAAAAGCAATACTGGTAAAAGCAGGTTAACCATTTAAAAACGCATCTGCTTTCAAAGTAGCACACGTAATAATAATGTAATACTGGTAAAAGCAGATAAAAAATGTATGCGATCAAAAGATGTTGAGGAATATTTGCATTAATACTTTATTCGTTACCTATGCGATTTTGAGTTCCAATTATTCGTTGCCTTCAATCGTTCAAAACTCCTAACGAAAACAACATCATGTTCGCACATGATAGAAAAAAACGGACTTGAAAGGATTATTTTCTACTATGCGTAAAAATTAAAGAAATCAATAGCTTTTTTTTTCTCTGTAATTTAAAAATGAATAACCTAAAATATATTTTTAAATAAAGGAATATTTTTTATCCTTTATTTAATAAATATATTCATGTGAAGATTAAATTAATTTCTTTCCTAATATCTGGCAAATGAAATCATCAAAAACATGTCTATGGAACAATTTTCAGATAAACAGGCAGTATGTATTGAATGTAATTTTTATAATTTGTTGCACATTAGCTTCCCTGGCGACCAACCGGTTTGCCAAGATTAATGGTTGCTACCATTTTCAATTAATTTTTTTATTTAACTAAATGACTTCCCCAGAAAAACCTTTTTTAAAGCTTTACATTTTCATTCTCATTTAATTTATACCATTATAGAAATTTTACGACCTTCATAATACTATATATCTGATTTTTAATTCGCTTGTGTGAAGTTTAAAATAGAAGAGGAAATGATTAAACTTCGAAAACATTTTTGCTCAAATCATACATTTTTTAAAAAATATGAGTCCTGAAAACAGAATCGGTCTGCGTTGAAATCTTATTTGCGTAACAGAATATATTTGTAACAATTCATTCAACATCTCAAAGAATTATTCAACAAAGATTACTTTATAATAAATTTCAGTTTTATTTTGATTTTGAAAAAGATTTAAATGTTGTAAAAATATTTTATTTTCTCTCAATCAACAAATATACTTCTGAAAAAATGTAAAGTCAGTTTTATACAATCCCTCGACTCTATAAGTCATACTTAGTAAAATATTATCGACGCAATAGATTTTAAAATTAAGAGATATTTCAATTTTCTTCGAACAAATCTGATCGGGGAATGAAGAATTGAAAACCGCTATTTTAGAACAATCATTCATTATTTTAGGCTTATAGGCCTTAAAATCAAGAAATTCCGGGTGCTGATAAATGTATTTTCCTCGAGAAGGTCAATAAAATAGCCTAAATTCAAGTGTTTTTATAAAATAGTGATACTTACATTTTAAAACAGCGATAAGGAAGATTTTTCCAAAGTGTCTCAATAACATTTTATTAAATATGACTCATAAAATTGAGGGTATGTATAAATATTTAATATTCCATAATTCAGTACAACATTTATTGACTCGAACGGTTTAAAATATAACTATTTCCATCATTTGAACTCTTTTTTTAATTAGATACGTAAAACTATTATTAAAGCTTTTGTTAGCGTAATGGCAACAGGATGATAAAGTTTTTTTTAATGCTAACATATTGTGCTTGGTCAGATTGAATTTTGCATGAAAAATATTCTGAAAAATATGATAGAAATGTTTCATTGAAAAGATAATTTTTTGAATTATAGATCAAGCAAATTTTTTTGTACTATAATATTTTCGAAAATTATCGACGGAAAACATCGAAATTTACTTAAATTTTTTAATTAATTAAAAAATTAAAAATTTCTTCCATCTACAAATTCCGATCCTCCAAAGTATATATGTGCGAAGTTTGGTACCTCTAGCTTTAGATCAAACGATCTTGTATGTAGAGCGCCAGCGCAAGCGCACGCACACAAGCAAAATCTTTATTCGAAGTAAAGTTAAAAATCGCAATATGGGTTACCGTCATTAGATATCTGACCATCATTTAAGCTAGCAGATTTGTTTAAAGATATTTTAGTATCTCTTGATTTATTATTCATTTATACAAGCCATTCTCATCCAGCATCCCAAAGAGTAGAACAATCAAACAAAAGAACTGGAGATTAAGTTAAAGGAAGCGCGTATAAATCTACCAATTCTGTCGTGGCCAATGAAGATCGCAGTCATCAAAAATGAAATATATCCAATGTAATGTTGAAACTACGAAGAAAAATGTAATGAAAATATTTTCACAAAACAGAATGCCTACAAAAAACATCTACAGAAATTTAATTTTTTCATTAAATATTAGAATCGAATCATTTAAATAATAATTAAACCGAAGTTGTAAATTGGAATATGCAGCTAGATAGTTACATAGGATATCTGAAAAAGGGGGGGGGGTCTCTAGCAAGCGACGGTTTAGTTTGGGTTGGCAAGAGACGAGCGATTTGTTTTGACCGAGGATGTCCGGTTCTGTGCGCCGGAGGCTCCTTGTCAATGGGATGGAATTAGGAACTGCCCCGTTGCTCTCCAGTTCAGGAAGCAAGTAATGCTCCAAGGCCAAGTTAAAAACCATTGCGAGCGAAGCTGAAAAAGGTTGGCGAGGAAATAAAAAAATTATATCGGTGAACGGGATAGCAAAAAGAGAATAGAAAACATAATGGAATAGGGAGAAAGGTATTATAAGGATAATTTATAGAATACATTAATATATTTCAAACCAATTCAATTGACAAATGATCATACCGAAATATAAAAAAAAAAACAGAAAAAAACTCAGTATTTCGAACTGCCCATTACCAATCTTATTATTATATCCCAGCGAGGCTTTTGTGAAATCGGATCTATTTCCACTTCCCAAAAGAGTTTCCTAATTTTACTACAAAAAAAAAAGATAATGAAATTGCACGTTTATTTTTTTATACTATTGAAACTGTTTATTTGATTGCAGGTTTGAAGAGCATCATTAAGTTGAATTTAGACTTACTACAAAGCAAAGCAAAGTTACAGATGCAGTTAACACCAGCCCCTCAGTTCTCGAGATGGGTTAAGTGGCAATCGGTTCAAATAAAACCCAGAGCGTTTTCTCAACGGAAGAATTGTTCGAGAGACCTCCAAAAGGCCGAAAGTGTGCTTTTATCAGAAGAGGTCGCAATCATCGAATCAGGTTCAACGATCAACTGCCGATACCAGATGCACTCGGTGCGCGTAGAGCAGTTGAGTGTGAAGGCCCATCCATTAAACAATGATACCCGCTAAACAAACTTATAGAAAGAGTAACAAAACTTCTTCAGACCGTGAAGGATAAATAAATTATAATAAGGTTACATAATCTTTATTAATTTTTTTAAAGTATGGTTAGCACTGTTGTTGTTTGAAATGGAACTTGGCAGGGGCAAGGTCGCTGACGCAGTCAACAATTTAAAGCCGTGGCGCATTTCTTGTTTTAAATAGCGCCAACAAGGATTCAGAGTACTTCTTAGCTACTCACTCATCACATTCGCTTGCACAACCCTTTTTGTGAAGGGGGAGGGGCGCATTCACACATAGAACAGATGAAGAATAACCATGCCCGAATCGGAACTCGAACCCATGACTCCCAACTCAAGGGGAAGACGCGCTACCCTTGTGCCAGGAGTCTGCTTTGTTAGCACTTAAAATTATTTAACCCATTGATTGCTGGGTTACGCGCTTGTGCGTTGTAGATAATACGTAATTGTACCAAACCATCTAATTAGATGACCCCTTCTCTTCTATTAATTAAGAGATAGCAAAAAAGGGGGAGAGGGGCATCTAACTAGACAGAAGACCCGGATATCAAGCGTGAATCGTGGCAGCGAAATCATAAATCATCAGCTGAGATCTTACCACCAGGCCACCGCGACAATCATAATATTTTGTATAGGGGAAAGTAATAAGAATTAGGAAGCTTTTTATCATAGAATTCATTCTGAACAATTTACATAAATAATAACAAATATAAGGAACAAAAAAATCACAGAGAGAGAGAGAGAGAGAGAGAGTTTAAATTTGAGTTGTAAGCATAAGAAAAAAAAAAGATTTTTCTTTAGTCCACGCCTTGCAAAGAAGATATGAAGTCCTTTACAACACAATTACATAAAGTAAAGACATTAAAACGCAAGAGATTAGTTTCAATCCAATAAATAATCAGATAGAAACAAGATTTGTATAAGAGTATTCTGAATTCCCTCAAAGGGCAACCGCTCATCTTTTCAACACTTGAGAGCGCCAGGGTTAAAAATCGCTGGCTCAATAAATACGTCTTCATAACACAGAGCGTCCCTCGGTTCACAATAATGCGACCAAATCGAGTCATCACCAACAACAAGGAAGTGGAAAGAGTTCAGCAGACCCATGACTCTTCCGAGATAATTTCATTTAACGTAAATAAAAACGGAGAGGAGAGCAAGGCCGTCAAGACGTGCGACTCGTCATCTTTCTCGGGATGGAAAACCGATCGTAAATTCAGCTAAGAGAACGTATTTCAAGAAAATGGCTCTCCTCCCTCTCTCCTTGGGCCTTTTGAGTCGCCAGAGACCTGGGGATCGTCAGCAAGAGACATGACGAGACGAAAATGGTGAGGACATGGAACAAGCAAAAAATAGGGTTGGGTTGGTAAAATAGAAACGCGTTGCGTGCAACTTTTTTAAAAAAAGAATTTCAAGGGGAAGGACTGGAGAATTTGAGCTTCAGTGTCAAGGGCTAGGGACGAGGAGCTTTGGAGAGAAAGTAAAAAACATCAAACCTAGCGCTTTCGAAAACATTTATTCAGAATTAAACTCTTAAAGGAAGCTCAGCGTTAGTAGCCTGTGAGCAGAAATTAGTTTAAAATAAAAGTTCAGTATAGTAAAAATAAACGAGATGCGAAGGCGAGATTGGCTTCATGATTGACCCCAAGCCCTTAGGGTTCTAGATCCACGAGGGCCCGGCTGAAGAATAGTTATTGTCCAAATCTAATGCAGGCGCAAAGTCATTCTCCATATAATCATGGTTCAAAAGGATTCGGTAGCGAAAATTACATCAACATGAATTAGAAAAGGTATGCTAATTTATACATAAATAATATAATATCCAAATACGGCATAATTTCTTGATATTAATGACGATAAAAACAATGTTTTCTGTTGTAGTTTCTTATGGCACTTGGCATGGACTTAAAATAGCTGACGCATTCAGCTATTTTAAGCCGATTTTAATCTCGTGTTTTAAGTAGCGCCAGCTAAGGCCAAGAGTACGCTTTAGTTTTTCACGTATCACATTCACTTGCACAGCTCCTTTTTACAATAGGGCACATTCACACATCTCACAAATAGAACAGAAGAAGAACAACCCTACCCGAACCGGGACTCGAGCCCAGGATACCCAGATCACGAGAAAGACGTCCTACTTATATGGCAGGACGGCGGCACAATGTTTTACAAAAAAAAAATACTATTGTATAAATTGAATCCCATTGGAAATTTATGAACCTAATAAGAGCCTAGAGACAAGCTTTGATTTCCCATACTTATACACAAAGAATGTTATTAGTTTTTATTATTACAATTAGTATGAGTTTTTTTATAACAAGAAATAGAAAGAAGGAGCGAAGTTTACTTGATTTCTTTATGAAGGGTCCAGATTCAACTGCACATGGTATCAGTTCTAGATTCATCAAAAGGTTACAGTTTCATGTAGAACTATATTCATAATTTTGACGACCTATTTCAGAATTTGTACGAAAGGGGCAGTAAACCAAATATTTCCTTAACTTATATGTAAAATGATATAGCAAAAAGATGCGAGAGTAAACGAACTAAAAGAATAAATTATTCTGTTCTGGACAAAGGAGTAGTATTGTAAAACTATTATTAATTTGACTAATTCAGTCTGGGCTCATGATAGATAGCAACATTCGGAACTTCGTGCATTTGATTCTAAGACCAACCTTCTATTTGCTTGCTAATATTTTGGGATGAAACTGCTTATTATTCTGAATGGATTTGTCCACTAACAAATAGTACTAAGATTAGTTTTTTTTTCACCATGAAATACTTGGATACCATTACAAAGTGATACCAGCATGTGGATACTGAAGAGAAACGGACAATCACGTGTGATTGAACAAAAATTATAAAAAACAGAACAATGAAACTATGTCATGTAGCACCTTTGACCATTGTGATGCGCTAATTGCTCCCTTGACCAGGTCAGATGTTTAACAGTTCTGGTTTAGAGGAAACGAGAGACACTTGAGCCAAGACGATTTTCTCAGACTGTTGGCAACTGGTGCATGCAATCTCTATTTAATCTTCAGCCTTGCGATCTGTTGCAAAAGTTTTCAGTTAAAATTATTACAATAGTTTTTGAATTTTAAGTAAATATGTTCCCCTTTTCCATTTCTACGTGGTTTGGAAATGCACACCCGAAGGAATGAGGAATTAAAATATTTTCGAGTTTCATGCATACTTCAATTCATGGTTCTTGAGTTCCATTCATACTTCATTCTCTAATATATCCCTCTACAGACTTCAGATATTGCACAATATCGTCAATATTTTGTCTATAGGGGGGATACGTTTTGAGTTTGTAGAGGGACGAGACTCTGTATAACCACACTATAAGGTAGGTGAAAATAATATACGGGTTTGAGGAACAGTGATTTAATTATTTTCTGTTTCACATTTTACAAGATAAAACAAACACGAAAAAAAACACGGCAATCACTTAGGATACCATCTAATAATAACCCTTTTGAAGGATCACGGAAATATATCAATGTTAATAAGGTAACGATATATGTTGTATCAAAAGAGAAGATAGTAGAGTCATGTAACCGTTACAAGTTTAAGATATTTAATATTAAAGGTTATTGAGATTAGAAAAAAAAATGTTAAGAATACTTGATTCCACCAAAAAAATTCATAAAATAAAAATTATATATATATAGGTTACTATATATCAGCAATAAATACCGGCTCTATTTATTCTTACTACTTAAACGAAGCGCTTTGGCTTATGATTATGCCACTGCCAATATAAACGAATCCGAATGGTTTCTCGAAACACCTCCATTTCTCACATATATTATACCAGCAGTACGTTACCATGGCATAGTATCCAAGAAAAATTGGCTTTAAACTAAAGTCTAACCTCTATCCGATATAGCATGGGCATGTTACGCAACATCACATAAACATAAAAAATATGTTTAGAAATTATCAAAAATAGCTACAAAGCATTTTTTATAACACACATTCAGAAATATTTAGACTGTTAAAAAGGGTAAAAATATGATATGTCCACAGACAAAACACATACGGTCATTCCGTGGTTAGATTTCCTTCTTTCTTTTTGACATAATGAGATTTGAATCGCTGTTTAAAATCAGATATAAACAAAGAAATATATCGGATATGCGTACCACAGCTATTTGCTATTTGCACATGCACAGTTTGAGGTTTTCGCTCATGCGAGGATAAAAGTAGTTAGAATCGCAATTATAAAACTCATTTTATTTTCTTTTCATATGACTTGCATCTACTAAAACCTTCTCCAATGGTATAATGCTCCATCAAATGGTATAAATATCACCCATATCCATTAACTATTTCTCGAGTTTTTGTGGTTCCAACCTACAGAGGTGCTTTCAGGCGACTTCATTTTATGCTATGTATAGATAACACATATTTTGCACATAATCTCGAAAAAGACATAATAGGTTACTTCTAAGCATGAAATTGTAAAACTTGGTTTAAGCAGTGAATATAAAGAACTCAAATTTTTATTTTGAGTGTCTCGCGTATGAACGTTAGATCTTCTGTAAATAAAAGCTAATCATGCGAATGCTTTTTCGAAACAATTTGATAGAAATCTGCAAATTTAGGGTAAAAACTTACATATCAATTTCTATCAAACTACCTCAACGTTTTTCTGAGATTATCGGGTTCACAGACAAACATAATTTCAAAAATGTGTACTTCAAATTTGTGGTGATCTGAAACATAAAAATACGCCACTTCTAAGACGAATGATTTTAATATCACAACGTTTTTCCTTTTGGGTACTTTGAATATGTGAAAACAAAAAAGATAGATCTATCATGAAATGTTAATAAAAGTACAGGGAAACAGGAGCTACAAGTCTGCAACCGGCATTTTGAAAAATGAACATTTCTTTCCTACTTAAAAGTTAAATAAAAGTTATTCATTAAATAATGTCAATCATTCACAATCTAATGATTATGTTTAAAAAAGAATTAGTCTTTTAAGAACTGTATAATCTTATACATAGTTTGAAATCGGAAATAACAATCTGATTGTTTTATGCGATTAAAAGTCTTTTTCACTTGTTTCAGATCAAAAGTACAGTGCCTCCTTTTCATAGGTACAATTTCTGTGTTGAACTATTGATCATTGTGTCAGTTTTTTAAAAAAATAATTGAAATACAAAAATTAAAAATTTCGTTCCTTTTTAAATATGTAATAAATGCAAAGCTAAGTAAGGACAGCATTCGGAACCGAACAGTGAAACTTATTATATAAGTCAAGAAAAAGTTAACATCGAGAACCGGTCTCAGATAGAGCGCTATCCCTTATAAACCCAACTAAGCAGGAATCGGAAATTAAGTAAAGAAAGAAAAATTCCAAAATTAGAAAGAAATTTGAGTTGTTTGTCGGAAAGTATTTAAATTTGATATTAAGATCCAATTTAGAAAAAGAAAAATTTCAAGAACTTAAACTTTGTACGTCAGTTTCCAACGCCTTTTTGCATGGTAATGGAACAACACTCGTCTATTTAATAATTTCTCTTGTTGGAACTGTAAATGATATTAGAAAGCATTTTTTAAAAAAAATATGCTATCCCATAAACCCACAAAAATATATATGAAGTAACAAAGCAATTTTTAACATTGAAATTCTTCTGTTTTTCATAATAAGGTTTTGACTATTCTTATTTGACCAGAGTAATTCCAGATTCTTAAAACGTTCAAAAGAAAAGATTCTTCATATGATTCAAAAGATTCTTTAATGAAATATTCTCTCCGAAACACATTTTCATAAAAATAAAATTTTGTACAATTAATCTATAAAACAAGCAAAAGCATAGACATTTTTTGCAGTTAATCTCCATTCAATTAAAAAAAGGTCTTATACATTCAATTAATATAAAGGTTTTATCTTTAAAAGCGACGACAGTAAATCGAATTCTTTGTTTATTTTGAAATATGTTTAGCCATGTCCGACGATTAATATTTTGAATGCTAACAAGTATTAAAAAAATTTAAGTCGATTCCTACTTAGGTCAACAAAGAAAAATTTCATTTTAGTTACTTCTTATTAAATATTTACAATTAATATAAATAATTGATCAAATAATTATACGCAATCAAAAGAAAATGAATCAAACCAGACTCAGAACACACTCAATTGGCGTTGAGGCAACGCAAATGCGTGAATTTTCAACTCCAGTTGGAGTAACGAATACAGATTGGAAATTTTTGATTTTTTCTTTTCTGTATTATTTTAATTCAGAAATACTTCAAAATGAATTCGGAAAAACGATCAATTAATGATGTTTCATTTTAACTGCATCAAACATCAAGAAAATAAAGAGAATCGTTTAAAATAACAGGACGAAAACATGTTAAGCCTAACCTCATTAGCGTGGGGGAAAACATCTTATTTAGCGATGGGGAAATAAAGATTTTTGGTGAGAAAATTAGTTTTTAATTAAATTCAATGAATGAATTAACATTTAAAAAAATTTGTTTTAACATCGAGTGCCATCCACTATAAATTTAAAAAAATGTATTTGAACTTGATCGGATATATGAAAAGTATTTTATAAAGGATTGACAATTTCAACAAGATTTATATAAAGGGAAAGTGTGAGCTAATATTAGTAAATGAAAAAAATAAAAAAAACACCATCGTACCACTAGACACATTTCATGTTATTTCAGTTCTTGAATTGATCATTTTTATGAATTACTTTAAAAAATCGAAATCGGTAGCAAAACTAAAAAAAGTCAAATATTTTAAGTAAAACATTACGTTACATTAATAAGTAAAAGTAACATTATTAAGTAAAACTAAGTTTAAGTTACTAATTTTAAGTAACTTAAACTTAGTTTTACTTAATAATGTAACTTAATTTTAAGTAACTAAATTTAAGTTGAATTATTAAGTAAAACTAAAAATTATTTATATTACTTTTTTTCCTACTTATACACATTTACGGCATTTTAGAATGTTATTTCTAAATTAATATTTATATATTTATCCTTCAGTGATTTGCAAAAATCTTATTTAGGGGGGAAAACGAGAGAAGTAAAATTATACCAGTAAGACAGAGATCAATACCTATTTTAGAAAATAAGAGTAAATTGTCAGAGCCCTAATCGATTGAATGTTAAAATCAAAACATTCTGAGCTCATCTATTTCCTCCCCTGTGTTCAAACCCGTACACATCCTCTTTGATCCATTTTGCAAAACCACAAGAATTAATGCGAGAAAGAGTATAATAGTTCTAAATTGCCTTAATCTTTCGTTTGCATTAGGAGAATTCAACATATTCTGGTATATTCTTATATAATTTCATGTCAACAAAATATTTCATCTTGCTTCCTCGCACTAAACATTGGAAGGAACCGGTCTGACCCGACTTGAAGTGCCATCAGTAGACCCAGAACCAGCCTGGGTAAATGAGGGAGAGTTGAATTTGTTTTCTCAAGAAGAAATGCAGTCGGCATTTTAGAAAACTATCTGAAAATGTTTTAAAGTAGAGATATTCGGCATTATTTTGTGTCATTTGTTTCAAACACTATATTATATGAAAGACATGGTTTGCTGGAAATGGAAGTTCATAAAAGCTCTAGTAAATGCTCCAACTAATAAGCTCTTTCAATTTTATTTTATTATAGCAGTTTCAAAAAAAAATTTCAGCAGTGGTGGATTTTTCAACTAGGAAGCATAGACAACTGTCTATAGCAGTTTGGCTGATGAAAGAGGGAGTATTTGATGGGATAAGATCAATTTAGAAAATTGTAATTAGTCTCCTAATTAAATAAATTTATAAAAAAGAACAAATACAAAACTTCAAAAATTCAAATTACATGAATTATAAAATATTAACATTCCGTCAACCACAACTAGTCACATACCAGTCTGTTTCATTGATTAAGTAAATGCCATATTTAATATACAGTAGGTTACAGTTAAATAATACTGAGCTCAATTGTAGATGCTATGACTCAATAGGTTATTTATGAGTTACCTAAATGGAAGCATGAGCCTCTTTCCTGATTTACTGAAATAAAAGAAATCACTCTTAAATAACTGATAAGCGTGTTAATTAAATGGGAATCGCAGAAAGTACGGGACCTCATAATGCACTTTGCCTGCCGTAAAATGTCTGACTCTGTTCTGAATATCTGAGACAGAAAAAAATATCACAACGCAATAAAATATTGAAATACTTTAATAATAAATGAATGCCCCAATTCGTCGATTCAAAGATTATACGGCATCCAAGAACTTGACATTTCTGTCGAAGAACGTTATCCTGCGACAACTTCAGTCTATAAGAACTCTTCTTATAACAAAAATTATCAATTCATTTAATAAGTGGGAAAAAATTGAACTAACAACAGGACCCTTCTGAAAGAATGGGTGAATGCGTGATAGATTTGGTGTCACCCTTCAGCGGCAGTTCCCAGATCAGAGACTTGAAACGAAGGCGTGCTGCTATGGAATATTTACGTGGTGTATTGGAACGGATTCAATTGACGTCACCGCATCCACGTGGGCAGCTGAATAATCGGACAAAAATGCAGCCAAAGTAGACGGATCGCGAGTCTTCACTAAAATTTTGTTTTCCAATACTTGGAAGCGCTACGTTTCTCTGGACTGCTCTTCATATCTCTTTCGTCCCCAATTTTTTAAGAGCTGCTAGTTACAGAACTTTTCGACATACTTACGGAAGATAGATCAAAGTAATATTTAGTTGATGGATGACGACATGCTATAAAAAGTCTGGACATATATTTCTCTTACTAAATTTTCAAATCAAATATCAACATTACGCCTCTCTTAATTCAAGCAAATTTATTAAATGACATTTTTACAAAATGAAATATTTGTAAGACAAATTTATCCACTCAAGTTTATCTTCGGAAAAATAACTTAGATATCTTAAAATTCTTTCTGCACATACAAAGGAATTATTATAATGTATTTTTTATAATAGATCTTACACTCTCTTCATTATAATCCAATAAAACTCTATATAAAGAACTAGTTGGAAACCTATTTTATTTTGAGAATTTAAAATAATAAATAAGAACATATTCTAATTTAAAATTGACACTATGTATATCGAAATTTTTCACTTATTTACGGAATTAAATTCTCCGTCAGTATTATTAATAACGCATTTTGTCCCCATTTTATGGGACATGAGACATCAAATGATTCTCTTCAAATTCCATAACGCACCTTTTTCTTACCTACGTACCTCTTGACCTATTATAATCTCACATCACTCTTATGTGGAATTGGTTATCTTTTTGCGCAACTTTATGTATAGCGACACCGAATCGAAGGAACTAGTAACTATTTCAAAATAATGGCTACGCGCAGATAGAGTAATAACCAGAGCATGACTAAGGCAGGGGCATATGGGGCAGTTGTCCCGGTCCTCCACATCAGAGAAGACTTCCAAATCGAATAGAAAGTTTAATTTGCATTTCCCTTTTTTAATAAGCATTTTTTTAAAAAAATTATCTATATAAAAATATATATAAATGTACTAATATATAGTTTATGAGATTTAGGAGTTTCTCTTATCGACAGATGCTTAAGATAGTTATAGAAAGTCTAATATAAATCTTGCCATTGCATTTTGACAGATTGTATTTTAAATTAGATGGTTAAATTTGGTACTTCGAGTTAAGACAAAGAGTATCGTTAGTTTTGAATTAATTAACGAAAAATATTATAGACGAGTTCTATGCACGGTTCTTCATTGCTAAAGTAGTGAAGCGGAGGGGGGTGGGCGAAAAGAAGTTTTTGTCCGGGGCCTGAATCAGGCTAAGTTAGGCCCTGGTAATAACACTATAATATAGAAATTAATTTTATGAATGCAAAAATGGTATTTACAATACAGAGCAATACAATGGTACCTTCTTTCGTCCTCGAGGCCGTTGCACAGGTTGCGAAAGGCTGTGTAAGGGGAAGGGATCAAAGATTCGTCAAAATAATGAAATGAAAGTAGATGAAATTAAAAAGTAAAATGGTAAATAGAATTTAAAGACACGAAAAACAAAATATCTAGTTTTTCAGTGATTACTAAATAGGAATATTGAAAAATGAAAAGATTTGAAAATAAAAGAGGCCAACACAATAAAAAACTAAAAAGAGGGGAAAAAATAAAAGAGTCTTCTCGTTCCTCTTTACTCTGAGAGGACGCTGCGTAACTTAAAAATACGATTCTGCGCAGCGAAGTTTTCGGAATAGAGCCATTGAGATATAAATGAGTTCATTCGATATCCAAAAAGAGTCTTCCAATGTTCGCAAAAAACCGTCCTAATGACAAGCCGACGCCCTAAACCGCATCTGCAAAGATAACTTCTGAATTCGCGTCTTCCTGGGACGGAGGAAACATAACTCCTCCACAAATTAAAGGAGCAACATAAAGAGAAAAACGGATGAGATGTTTTTCCGAGTCATGAAAGAGGCTGTTATGGGAATCGCGCGGCAATAAACGGGAACTAACCTCTCCTACAAGCCCTCTCATTTAATAGAAAATGAATTTGTATGTTATCAAGAGAATTGCAGCTAAGAAAATACCGAGAAACACGAGAGGGCGAGGAATGAAATAAGACAGAGAGAGAGATTAGAGATTAAAATTCAATGATTGAATGGGAAGAACTTTAAAAAGTTAAAAAAACATGGAATAATAACACATGACATTTGATATAAAATCGCGGATGTGTGTACGTTTCTTTCAACTGGACTCAATTTGCGAGGGCAGTTTAAGGAAATTATGACGTTTTTTAATATTGTCGAAAAATATCAATTATATTTAAGCTTATCGGAAAATTTTACCACGAAATTAAAATTTAAGTAACTAATGTTAATTTCTAATTTCATCGAATACCATTTAAAAAAATTGAATTTTATTTTTGATTGATAAAATTGATTGACAATTGGATAAATTTTCTGTTTTGAAACGAAATATCTTCGTGTTTGTCACTATTTATCAGATTTTTCACTTGAAAATAACAAAGCAGTGTGGAATTTGCTAAATTGTGTTTTGCAGTGCCAATGAAATTTGTAAAGACAAACTACCCAAAATGCCCATCTGCATGCATCCCTTCTCTCCCCCATTTTCATGCGTTTTTTACAGTTCGGCCCAATATAGCAAAATACAAACAATTTTTGTTCGAGGTAAACTCTGCTATTGCAAAAATAAAGGGAGGCCTTTCTTTGTTTAAAATCCAATAATTAAGTATGTAAAAAAAACGTTCATAAAGATGTATTTTCGCTGCACGGGCATGAGGTTGGCCACTCCGCGGAACAAGTTCATTTCTCATCAGGCCAGTAGGATGAGACGACTCGATTCCTTCCATTTCAGGAGGTCGACGCCCGGAAAACATCCGACAAGGTAAGAGATCAGCGAGGGACCACCGTCGAAGAGCTCACCCCCGTGGTGTAGACAGTATCGGACACGATTTACCGAGATAAAGAAGACCAATCAATGTCGGCGGAATGCTCCGAGTGAGAGATAATTGAGATAAGGCAGTGTGAACAGAATACACTCATGCCATGGGAGTGTATCGTTCAGCAACAGGTGGGCGCGTGAGATCCAAAGCCAGTTTGCTTCAGACGAATTCCGTGTCATGTCAGAACAGTTGTCGATAAGGTTTCGCAAGGACACGTTTCGAGCGCGCTATCTAATGTGATGAGAGACGCTGCCTCATCGAAGATCGTCATCGTAACCGATGGGGCATCGCTCTTCGCATTTAGTTTGATTGTTGCGACCTCAAGACTTACGAGACCAGTGAATCGAAGCATTTCGCCGCATGGTGGGGCCCCTCTTTTGAATAACTTGTCCATTTAATCTAGAATTCAGCAAAGCATTTATTTCAGGTCTTTTTTTTTATAAAAAAAATCAATTCCTACTATTTACACACACACACACACACACACACACACACACACACACACACACACACTCTATTTACATATCTTGTTCAAATCTTCTTTCAGTAATAAAATATTTTTTATTCTTGCACTGCAGGTCTAATACGTATTTTTAAACTGGTAATGGATGGAACTCGATGTTCATACATGTTTTTTTTTCAAATATTCATTCATTCGTTCATTCAATTCAATTCATTTTTAATACTTTAAGTAGAGTTTCAGCAGCAATTTCTAATAAAAACTGAAATCGACCGGTAGTAACTCTCAATCGGTAAAATGTGAGGATTTCCTTATTTTTTTGCGTAAAGATGAAGAATACGAGTTCAGTTCTTGCAAAAATCAATCATTTTGGTTAATTATTTATATTAACTCTAATTATTTAATAAAAAGTAAGTAAAGTAAAAAAAACCTTCGTTGACCTTAATAGGAATTGACTTTAAATATATCTTTTTTATATATCACTCGTTACCTTAATAATTTTACGAAAATATATTTTTCAATATTTTTAACCTGTATATCATAAAAAATATAAAATATAATAATAATATTCACGAAGAATCAGCTATAATTATTAGTTAATGATTGCTTGCAATAAAAGCTTCTAATTATTACGATAGATAAGAAAATATTAATTTTTTATAGTTATCTTATAAAACTTTTTAAGTAGAATACAATACAATAAATTAAATGAATAACAAATGTTCCAATATAATAATATTGTTACGTTTTTAGCGTAGCGGGATCGGATTGAATGGACTTTGTATGAGGACAGCACAAACAAATTTATTTACAGCTATTTACAGGTATATA